>CAUYRH010081057.1:0-19615 GCA_963574655.1 Perodicticus potto
CAAAAGCTTTTTCTGCATCAATTGAGAGAATCATATGGTCTTTATTTTTTAATTTGTTTATGTGCTGAATTACATTTATAGATTTACGTATATTGAACCAGCCTTGAGACCCTGGGATAAAGCCCACTTGGTCATGGTGTATGATTTGTTTGATGTGTTGTTGGATTCCGTTTGTTAGTATCTTATTAAATATTTTTGCATCAATATTCATTAGTGATATTGGTCTATAGTTTTCTTCTCTTGTTGAGTCTCTCCCTGGTTAGGGATCAAGGTGATGTTTGCTTCATAGAATGTGTTGGGTAGTATTCCTTCTTTTTCTATATTTTGGAAGAGGTTTAGTAATATAGGTACTAGTTCTTCTTTAAAGGTTTGGTAGAATTCTGACCTGAAGCCATCTGGTCACAGGCTTTTCTTTTTAGGGAGTTTTTTATAGCTGATGCTATTTCAGAACTGGATATAGGCCTTTTCAATGTTTCCACTACATTCTGGCTGAGTCTTTGTAGGTGGCGTGCTTCCAAGTATTGGTTGATTTCCTTCAGATTTTCATATTTCTGGGAGTAAAGTTTCTTGTAATATTCATTAAGGATTTTTTGAATTTCTGAGGGGTCTGTTGTTATTTCTTCTTTACCATTTCTGATTGATGAAATTAGAGATTTTACTCTTTTTTTCTTGATTAGGTTAGCCAAAGGTTTATTTATTATATTGACCTTTTCAAAAAACCAACTTTTTGATGTATTGATCTGTTCTATAATTCTTTTGTTTTCAATTTCATTTAATTCTGCTCTAATTTTGGTTATCTCTTTTCTTCTGCTCGGTTTGGGGTTGGAATGTTCTTCCTTCTCCAGTTGCTTAAGATGTCCCATTAAGTTGTTAACTTCCTCTCTTTCCGTTCTCTTGAGGAACACTTGCAGTGCTATAAATTTCCCTCTCAGGACTGCCTTTGCAGTATCCCAGAGGTTCTGATAATTTGTGTCTTCATTGTCATTTTGTTCCAAAAATTTGGTAATTTCCTTCTTAATCTCGTCTATGACCCAGCTATCCTTTAGCATAACGTTATTTAGCTTCCATGTTTTTGTATGAGTATGCAGATTCCTGTTGTTATTGAGTTCAACTTTTATTCCATTATGGTCGGAGGAGATGCAAGGAATAATTTCCATTCTTTTAAGTTTGCTTAGGTTAGACTTGTGACCTAAGATGTGATCGATTTTGGAGTATGTTCCATGGGGTGTTGAGAAGAATGTGTATTCAATTTTATTAGGATGAAATGTTCTGTAGATGTCTGTTAAATCCAGTTCTTTGAGTTATCCCAGAGCTGTCTGAGAGAATGATCTGTTTTTACCTTCCATTCCTCTTCCTCTTTGGAAGTTTGGGAGCGTTCGAAAGCTTTGTCTTCCATGTCAGAAATCCTTTCTTCTGCTTGCTCCATTCTGTTACTGAGGGATTCTACTGTATTTCTCAGATCTTTGAGGGGTGCATCTTCTTGTCTCAATGTGTCAAAATCTTTGGTCCTTTTGTCTTTGAATTTGTTGAGTTCTTGAGACATCTTTTGGGTCATCTTTTGGATTGCTGCCTGAAATTCTAAATCCATCTTTTCTTCCATTCCGCTGATCTTATTCGCTATCCAGGCTCTGAATTTGATTTTTGACATCTCAGCCATTTGCTTATGCAAGGGATCTTGTGCTATATCTCCCTTTTCATTTCTTGGGGGAGTTGATCTACTCTGATTATTCATATTGCCAGAGTTTTTCTGTTGATTCTGCCTTGAGTTTTTCACTGTTTCCTATGACCATCCTCAGAATTGGGGAGGTGTCTCTCCCAGATCAGACCCCGGCAGGATCCCTCTGTTGTTGCTGGATCTTTGTAGGGAGGGACCCTGTGTAGCTCCTCTGTGACTGCCCCACCCAGGGAGTTCTGGCTGCAGGAGTGGCTCCAGAGTTTGGCATGCCCAGATCAAGCAGCAGGGCATGGGATGGGGCACCTGGTAGCCTTTGCAAAGGAATCCTGGTGCATGGATCAGAGCCAGGTGGGGTCCCAGCTGGTGGCAGGCCGAGGGCAGGCGGAGCACAGATAGGCACCCCACTGGAGTCTCAGCAGACTTCCTGGCCACTGCTGGCAGAGTGCCAATCAGGTCATGCCAGAGTCCCTGCAGAGCTCCTGGCTGCTGGCAGCGGGACAAAGCCCAGTGGGGTGCCAGTCGGGTGTGGGATTCCTGGTGGAGTGGAGTTCCTGGCCGCTGTGGGCAGCGGGCCTGGGGCATGGATTGGAGAAGGACAGGCGGAGGCGGGGCAGAGAACTGATTGGCAAGGGGAGCGAGTCCTGGCGGACTTCCTGGCCACTGCTGGTAGTGGCCAAAGCCCAGCAGGGTGCCAATCAGGGCCGTGGGGGGTCCTGGTGGAGTGGAGTTCCTGATCACTGTGAGCGGAGGGCCTGGGGCACGGATTGGAGGTGGGGGTGTTCCTGGTGGGCGGCAGGCCAAGGCTGGGCAAGGCACAGATCAACGCCAGGGGGGAGTCCCGCGGACTTCCTGGCCACTGCTCACAGGGGGCCCAGGCCTGGTGGGGTTCCAACCGGGGCTCAGGAGTCCTGGCGGAGCTCCTGGCTGCTGTGGGTGGTGGGCCTGGGGCAAGGATTTGAGCCGGGCAGGAGTCTCAGGAGGCACGGCCAGAGGCCAGGCAGGGCACGGATTGGGACCATGCTGGAGTCCTGGCAGACTTCCTGGCTGCGGCTGGCAGTGGGCTAAGGCCTGGTGAGCTGCAAATGGGCACACTGGAGTCCTGGCGGGGTTCCTGGCTGCTGCTGGCATGGACCAATGCCCGGTGAGAGTCCTGGCGGACTTCCTGGCCACTCCAGGTGGCCCCAGGTCCTGTGTGGCACAGATTGGAGCCGCTCAGGGGTTCTGGCAGTGTCCCTGGTCTAGGGGCTGGCAGGGGCTTGGTGGGGCACCAGAATCTCTTACCTGGTGGGCCACCTGGTCCGGCAGATAGGGAGGGTGGGTGCTGCTCAAGTCCTCCTCCCTCAGTTTCAGCAGAGGTCAGGCTTCTGGTGCCTCAGGTAAGGGGGGAAGGGAGCCCTGGAAGTTCAGAATGGAGGAAAACTTTAGTTCAGTTTTTCTGCCTGAAGCTTGGTTTCGGGAATTTGCAGCTTGCCTCAGGGGTGACCTGCAGTTATCACCTCTCTCTCTCTCTCTCTCTCTCTCTCTCTTTCTCGGCTGGGCTCCCAGTCTTCAGCTCAATTGGGCAGTTTCTGGAGGTTATCTTTCCTTTTGGACAGTAGCCTCTGTTGGAAGCTGCTTCCAGTCGGCCATCTTGCCCCTCCCCCCAAATAACATGTCTTTTATGAAACTCCTGACTCTTCCAATTAAAATTCACCTTTTGCTCTTCAAAGCATCTATATAACTATTTTGCTTTAAGGCTTAATTCATTTCATTTTGATTAACATTTATATTTATGTTCCAAGATACAATGACTCAGTCTTGTTCAATTTTGTAACCTCTGTGACACTTAAAATAGAACTCCAATTTTATAAATGAATTTTTAAAAATTCTGTTACCTGATTTTCCTATGTCAAAGTCAAATGTCATTATTCTTTATTTTCATTGTTTTTGTTATATTCCTACATGCTATGCCTACCAACTCAATATTTCACTACCCAGAAGACCTTCATAATAAGGCAGAAAAGAAACTTAATTCTTTCTGCCTTTTATTCTAAGCAATATATTTAACATATCAGTTGAGTTTGTGTTTCACTATCAATCACTGGGGACCCTCGGCACTGACACTTTCTAAGTAGAGAAATGATCATTTATTCTTACACATTGCTTCCTGTCATTAACCATTTCCTCACTTAAGACAAAACATTTTCCATAATAACAAGGAAATTGGGGTTTTTAAAAAAATTGTTTGACCATCTATAGGATATTCACTCTCAAAATCTTTTTGAAAGTAGAAATAAAATTACCTTCTTCTTTGTTCACATCACTTCTGAGAAATCTAGAAGATTCGTTTATTCAATAAAAATATACTGAGATCCTGCTTTGTGGCAGGCACTGCAAAAGACTATAAGGTACATATAAGAAAAGCCCATTTTGTCTTCAAAAGGCTTTACTGATTGTGATCCAAGGGTTTGAATGAGAGATCGGGGCAAACTTTTAACTTTACCTTCATGGGTGCTCATGGAGATTTAATAGAGGTAGACAGTTAGAGTCTTCAAAGACAATTTACTTGGTGTTCAAAGGAGATGAGATATATCCTCAGAGAGAGGAGTAGCACATGCTAAACACAGGGGCATGCCCCATCACAGTGTGTGAGGGGCATGCAGGCTGCCAGGCATTGCTGGAGAGGATGCATGGAAGATGAGGAGATGGGAAGGGCACTATTGCAGAAGGACTTCTGAATTATGGTGGACAATTCCTATTTTATCATATAGTCAGGGCAATGAAATATTTTCAAGTAGAAGAAAGAGCGAGTGAGTGTGTGCTGGAGAGATTAGAGATAATTCTGAAAGTGGAATAAAAGATGTACTATGGAAGGCGAGGCTGGAGGCAGGCAGGCATGTTCCCAGGCTATCTGAAAAATCTAGTCGAGCGCACTGACATGTTAGAGCAGCAACAGACAATAAGGAGAAGAGGGAACAAGATGTATTATTGGAGAGATTTCATCAATAGGAATTCACAGTTGTGACTGAGTTAAGTAGAGGAGCATTATTTTCCCATTGCAGAAGCCAAGTTACATATATCCCAAAATGTTATATTTTTCTAGGAATCCATGATGCCATCATTCTTTCCAGCTGCTGCCCTCCTGACAAGTGTGGGGATACGAATCACCTCTCTGAAGTTCCCAAGTTTGCTTCCAGTTTCCTCCCAATGGACACTGTGTACTAAAAACCATTAGTCTTTGCTACCACAAGTCAGCTTAGCATGACAGCTTACACTTTCTAGCCAAAAGTTTCACCAAGATCCCCAAAGACTTATTTATACCCAGTCTGTCAATTAAATATAGAACATACTCTTTCTTTACCCAGCGCAACTTGTTTTAATACATTAACTTGCTGTAGTTGTGCATCCCTTGCTTTCTTTTAAAGGCAATCATATTCCTACCCTTAACAATATCTGATCATCCCTCATGCCCCATTCCAGCCTGCCAGCAGGAACTACAGTTGAGTTATTTTTTTATATGTGACACACATTTTTCCTTAGGTTTCTAAGAAGGTCACTGAAGGCAATTCCAGGCTTCCTGTGTTCTAATTCTTCTCTAAAGGATTTCTATTTCCTTTTGGAAGATAAGTAATTATGGGGCGAAACGGAATTCTGGTGCATTATATATCATATAGCATCAAATTAAAACTGTTGGCTCTACCCCTCATTATTTAATTATTTATTAAGATGCCAAAATAAAAATAAAGTACCTTGTACTTGTTCTAGTAATTCCATTCACTCATCCCAGTGTTGTTTTTAAACACAGAAAAATAATTGGAAAGCATCTGAAGGCAAAAGATGGTATATTTAGTGACTCAGACATGGTGTATACAGATAATGTACTGAGTCCCCATTAAAAATCATTTTAATCTGTGTATTTTGACATAAAATCTATCATTATATACAACAAAGGAAAAATCACACTACACAATTAGAAATGGAGTATGAACTTACTTTTGTTATAGTTTTTTTTTTTTTGCAGTTTTTGGCCAGGGCCAAATTTGAACCCGCCACGTCGGGTACATGGGGCCGGCGCCCTACTCCTTTGAGCCACAGGCATCGTCCCATAGTCTTCTTTTTTTTTTTTTTTTTTTTTTTTTGCATGTTTCTATTTAAGTAATGGAATTTCAAAAGACTAAATGTTTTTTCTTTTATGCCATGTTTTTACTGTATAATTTTTACTATTTTATACTTTCTGGCAAAGAGAGCACATTGAAAATTCAAAATACTTGCTCTCTTTATTTGGGAATACTTCCCCAAGATTTGGACTTTGCTAAAATGTTTAGATCAAGATATTCGTAATACAAATGACCAACAACATGTTTTAAGACTGTTTTCATGAGATGTTATAAAGCAAACAAAATAAACCAACAATTTTGCATTATTTCTTCAGAGTTAGCAGCCTTTGTCCGACTAGTGAGAGACAGTGGACTTCACCTATACTGAGTCTAGTTAGGATTTATTCCAGAAATGGCAATGCCATGATGACTAAATCAAATTGGTAACTTCAGATTAACGCAGATAACATATTGTGACCTGTTTAGTCAGTAAATTTTCCATTTCCCATATCAAGGATTATTTTCAAACATTGTGTATACTTTGTAAAATAGCAAATTAAGTATTTTTCTTTCATGGCACTTTTCCTGTTCGAAGTAATTTTACTCCCCCACCTTCCAGTCCAGTGCACAAATGGCATCATTTAGCATTATTAACTGCTAAATGCTTATTATGGGAATATACTATGAGAAAGAAAAGAGAGCTCGTGGGCCAGCTGACATTCGGATCTGTGATCTGTCTTTATTTTCATAGTGACACCCACTCTAACATTTCACACTTGATAGCTAGAGTTAGTATATAGTGTGCATTTTTCTCATCTTTTATTTTGTTTTCCTTTACTTTGGAAAGATTCATGGAAAGGGGAGGTGACTTCTTCCAATATCCAGTGGTCTCTCTTCTATTTTTTCCTTCACAATCTGGGAAATTGCATTATAAAATGTGAAACTTGATATTATTCCACTAACACATTTTGCATGTTAATTCGCCAAGAAGATAAATCACATTTTCTCAAGTTTCCAGAATCCCTATGATTATAGGACATCCCACACTTGCTCCCTGGATGCTCTACCCTGGAGTCTCATCTGGTTTTCTTTTCTAAACATGATCCCCTGAGATCTTCTTTAATTTGAATTGTATTAAATTCATCAAACTCTTTAATGAGCCTTGGGCATTGTTCAACTTGTGTGGTGGCTTCTCCTGGATAGTAGCAGAGGGGAATCTTTACGGCCTTCAGAGTATGGACTTCTAGGCGTTCCCATCAGGTCGAAGCACTGTTTCACATTATGTGAATGTCATAAATAACTTGGTTGAAAGGGTCAATGTTTTCTTATCTTGAAGAGAGTCAAAGGGCAGTTTGCATTTATCTAGGAAACGCACCTCACAGATGCTAGGCTTAAAAGCTCCTCAGAGGAAGGGTGGAGAAATACTATTATCCTTACATAATTCTAAAAACCTGGAGGGTAGTGAACCAACTGCACAAATTCTTTCCTTTTAATCAAGGCTACAACAAAGGAAGAATAAGAAGAGGGAAAAAACCACTCATAATCAGTAGTAATTTCTTCTCTCTTAAAATTCAGTTTTTCTCAGTTATACATGTTTGTGTTGTCATATCATGGTTTGCTTCTTTCAGCATATCCTTTATCTATATAGAAAATGGGTGATAAAAGGTTTACATTTACTTCAATAGTATCCTTGAAGCAGTCTCAAATATATACCTCTGCAAATTAGAAGAGCGGGAGCCAAGAGGTTTTTTTGCTTTATTTTGTTTTGTTTTTACTGTGATGAACTGGGATCTGATTTAAGAATTTAACACAATCGAGATTAAAAAAACATAGAGTTTTGCAACTGTATTTTAAAGGCCTCCTACACAGAATACAGCTGTCTGGATCTGGTCCTGGAGGGAAATCATAGATGTGGTCTCTGATATCTCTCTACTGAATTCTCATTCCACCACCCACTTATACTTCATGCAAGCTGCTCCTCACCAAATTCCACTCATTTGGTGGACACTAAATCCATGTCCATTCATTATGTTTAATGTTTGGGAAAATCAGCTTCTAATAGCAAAGAGGAGAAATCTTATCCACTCACTTTAAAAAACTAATAATAAATTTCTGCTAAATTTATTTTAAAAAGAAATATTGTGGAGTCCGTTCCACTTTATTGTTGAATTCTATACTTGAGTTTGAGATTAGTTTTTACTTTAGTCAACTTTGTTGAGATGCCACCCACAATAAAATGCACTGAAAGGTACAGTTTAATGAATTTTTACAAATAAATCATTATCTTTAATGATATCTATATCCACATGACAACACATCCAATCAAGATATGGAATATTTCCATTCCCCTAAATAATTTCATTATGTCTTTTCTGGAAGCACAGCTAGTGCAAAATTGCTAAGGTGGGAGAGCTTGGCAGACTAAGAAAATTAACAGAAAATCAGTGTCACTCTGGCCTAGTGAAGAGGCAGAGAGGAATGACATGAAAAGAAATCAGAGAGCCAGGCAAGGCCTGATCTTGCATGACCTTTTGTTCTATGGGGAGAAGTTGGCTTCTATTCCACTTCAATGTAAAGAAACCATTGGGGAGAGGGAGGGAGGGGAGAGGGGAGGACAGGTGGAGGGAGGGTAATTGGTGGGACCACACCTACAGTGCATCTTACAAGGGTATAGGTGAAATTTACTAAATGTAGAATATAAATGTCTTAACACAATAACTAAGAAAATGCCATGAAGGCTATGTTAACTAGTTTGATGAAAGTCTTTCAAATTGTATATAAATCAGCACATTGTACCCCATGATCACATTAAAGTACACAGCTATGAATTAATAATAATAAAAAGGAAAGAAACCATTGGGATGAGGGCCTTACACGTAGAAGAACGCATAGACTCTGATTTGCACTGCATTTCTGCTCCATTTCCATCTTTCCTTCCTAGGTCCTCTATTTCATGTTTCCCTGATTGCATCCACAGCAGATGGATTCATTTTCATCTTTTGAACTCTTCCATCACTTGCAACATGCTTTCACTCTTTTAGCCTGTGCTAAGAATTGAAGGCAAGAAAGGAAAGAAGCTAGGAAGGGCCAAGGAGGCCTGTCTTGGCAAATCTCTCACATATGAATGTTCATCCCAGGTCTGCTTCTGAGGAACCAGACGTAAGGTAACCTTTCCTGAAGGTCACTGGCAGTTATAAATGTAGAAAAGAAATGAAAAGGCTCTTCAGAAAGGAATCCCATTTAAAATTGTTTAACCAGAATATCTCTGATTTATCAAACCCTGCTCAACATCGCATGAACAATGCAAGAAATTAAGAAAAACACTTTTTACTTTTGGTAGCGAATACTCAAATTCCTAAAAAAGTCCTACACTAAATTCAAAAGCAATACTATATTGTAATTATATTCTAAGAGATTATAGGCATATAATCAGCCATTATTTTTTTTTTTTGACCTCCTCATCCCTGGATTCTCCTACTTTGGGCTGCCAAGACCTCACCTCATGTGGATATAGTTTGGGTGACCATATGTCCCCTTTATCATTCTCAAAAGTGCTCAGGTTTAGATGATCAATTATATGTATATACTTTGATTACAGGAGGATCATAATAGTAAAGCATATTGTCACACTGGCTATGACACTAAATTCTATAATTATTTTACAGTATTGAATTTCCTTAACTGGGAATTTATTGCTATGTTTCTAGTTACATGAAAAGTAAATAGTCATTTGTTAAATGCACATTATTCAGCATTATTCCAGGCACTGTAGCAAGCAATATGCAGTATGGCATTGAATTTAATAACTGCTAGGTTCAGTGGGTGTTGTTTACATTAATCAAAGGAGGAAACAGTTTTGAAAAATTAAATTAACTTGCCAAAAGTACCCAGGTATTTATCGGGCAGACCCATTCTATTCTCTGGAAGCATGATGTCTCTTTCAAATTAGGATTCCATTTCCAGGAGAATTCATGTAAGCCCTTTAACCATGTGAGCAGAAAGTAGAAAGGGAACTGATATTTATAAAGTTTCTAATATGTACTGCCCAACAAGCTAGGTATTTAAAATATTATTTCCTGTAGTTATCCCAACACTGTTAATTTTTTTTCATTATTTCAAAATATTAAGGGTATGCAGATTTTTTGATACATGACTTGAGTACTTGATTCAGGGCTATCAACATGCCTATCACCCACATAGTGTTCCTTATACCCATTAGGTAAGGTTTTGCCCCTCCGCTCCTAACCCCTCCCCCACTTGATTTCCAGTGATTTTTACTTCCCTCTGTGCACATGTGTGCCCATCAGCTAGTTTCAATTTATTAGAGAGTACTTGTGGTGTTTGCATTTCCATTCTTGAAATACTTCACTTAGAATAATGTTCTCCAGTTCCTTCCAAGTTGCTATAAAAGGCATTAATTCATCCTTTTTTTATGGCTAAGTAGTATTTCATGGTATACATATACAATATTGTATTAATTCACTCATGAATTGAAGGGCACTTGGGCTGATTCTACATCTTTGTAATTGTGAATTGTGCTGCAGTAAACATTGGCATGCAGAGGTCTTTTTCTATTCCACTGAAAATTAGATGCAAAAAATTTGAGAAGTTTGCTGAAAGTCCTACAGCTCATTGAGACAGAGCTGAGGTCTGATTTAGCAATGTCTGATTCCAATACTTATGCTTTTTGCACTTCACATTAGAAAGTATGGTAATAAATAAGGGCCAAAATGTATCTATTAGTTATAGCTGTGTTTACACAAAAATATCCCTTAAAATCCTGTCAACATCTTTGACACTTAGTAGCATGTTTGATATATTGAGTGTAACATTCAGATGAAACTGATATTACCAATATTGAATATATTCATGCATTCCTTGAGAGATTCTTACTTACTACTCTTTCCCTGTATCTTAGGCAATATTTTCAAAGAATTTGCATTGACAATGCAAAGAAGCTCTTAATACATAAAATCTAAAGACTCTGCTTTCTACCATCCAAGCCATCCTGTCTCTATCCCCAAACCACTAGAGATGACATCTGCAAAATACTAGTGTATCTTATGGTCAATTACAGACAAAGGATTCCTATGTGCTGCTGAATTTTTCTGGTCTCCTTTGAAAAAATAATTTTTTAATATATTCTAGAAGAGGAAATGTCTGGGTCATATGGTTTGAGGTTTGTTATTCATGCCAATTTTGAGAACTGGCTGTCTTTCAGTGGCACTGAATTCTAAAAAACCTAAGAAGTGGCCAGTGAATGCTTGTTCTGAAAGTACTACAGGGCAAAAAGAGACAACCTCATGATGATCTTCTCACCATGTCACAAAGCTGTTTCCACATAATCAGAAAGAGTTTCTACATCAAGGTGTATAAAATTGTACCAAAACTACCACTGTTGTTTTTTAGTCTAAAAATCCAAAGTAGCAACTTACATACTCTGTTTTGAACTGAAAATCATTTTACTAGCTGGTTTGATTTTATGCTATCTAATGATATATTCACAGTGGTGAGATATTATGATTATGCAATGTATTTATGGTTGTTGTATTATCTTTATAAAGATAACCTTCTTGTTTGTGAGATGCTAATTTAATTATCACAAAATAAATTATATGTTAGCATGTTATGAGGGTCAACATGTTAGCTGTTAACTTCCTTTGATTTTGAAGATATACTTATTTTCATATACTAAATAAATTTGGAGCACTTAACATTTTATTCAGAACTATTGAGATTTTTGTCAAGTAATGATTTAATTGAAAAAAGTCATTAGTGAGTGCTTATTTTTTAGTGGTATCAGAATTAATTCTGGGTATAATCAGTGCAAAGTCACATATCCAAAAGTATAGCACGTCCTCCTGGGGAATGGCGAGCAGCAAACTCTCTGGCTAGAATCATTATCAAAATCAATGCACATCCTGATTGGTCAATCAGATAAATAGTCCGAAGGGACCTTTTTACCTTTGGTAAAGAAAGGCTCCTTTATTGTGAAACATCTGCATTGTTGAAGATAAAATTTAGAAATACATGTCAAGGAATTTATTGCATAAAGTGTAGCTAGAGACGGAATCCTTTTTATTAAAACTGGCATGCCAAGGGCTTTCGTGATTTCCAGTTCTTTTATCACCTTGCGGTCTGCCTTCTGATCAATTGCCTGTTCCAATTCTCCTTTGTGTTCCCCTCAGAGAAAGTAATTTCATTTCTCTTGGAAACAGCTCCATTTCCTGTTCTGTTGCTGGGGACCTAAAGCGTAGACCTTCTTATGCTTCCATCAAAAGGTGTCATTAATTCTAGGGTGCTTGACAACTATGTTCTCTTTCAAAGACACTGAGGAAGTAGAGGGAGCACTCCCTCCCTGCTTGTTCAGGATTTTTCTATTTCAACTCTAGATGAAGGTTTCTGTAGAATATGTATATTATGCACTTTTTGACTAGCTCTGGAGGTATTATGCCAACTTTCCCTTTCACATTCTACTTGTGGCATTTTTTGGACCTCAGTGGGTATAGATCTGACAGTGGTGAGATGTCAGGAATTGATACGCTAAAAGAAAACACCATGAAAACGGAAACAAATCCCATTTAAGAAACCACTTTGGAATTTGCCATCCCACTGGTTCAATTGCTCTTTATTTTTCTTTGGGTTAATATATCAACTTTGAAGGTGTAAACATAAGATTCATATCTGTTATGAAAGAAATATTGTAGTTCTCAAGACTCACAAATCCCTACAGAGGTAATACCTCAAGTATAATACAAACTGTTATTTAATTTTTTTTGCTGTTTGCTTTTATTCACTTGATTTCTTTATACATGCTAAAAAAGAAAAACAATGAAAATAAATAACAACAACCCTTATTTAAAGCATTGTTACAAAGGCCTCTTTGTTCTCTACAGCATCAGGTAGAATTGATGTGAGGTCAGGATAAAGTATTATGGTGCTTATTTTTAAAGTTACCTCAATAAATGAATCTTCTATTTTCTCATTTTTCTGTTTCCTTTTTGGGAAATAATTAATCTTTTGAAAAAATAAAAATTAAAGAGTGTTTGCTCAACTGAAATGGAGACTTTCTCTATAATGATTTCTTTCATAAAGCATAGATTGAATCTAAGCTCACATTTTGAATATGAAAATTCTCTTAGTGATGAAAGCCATACTTAATAAATGTGGAATGTATGCTTTATACTTAAAGCGTTCTTGAAAATAAAAACTATGCCAGTGAACTTTAAGATGATGAAGTTTAATGGGCCCTGGAGTCTGAGCAGATCTCACTGCTTGGATTCAAATATGAACTTGCAACCAGAGGTGTGTATAGAATCAGCACGAATCAGCAGAGAGTCATGGATCGGGTGAAAAAAAGCATGTGTGCCAATGAGAGGAGCCCCTGGCTGGTGTAAGTGATTGAGGAATTGAGACCCTTGGCTCCACTGAAGTCTAACTGGGTGCTAGACAGGATTCCACTAGGAAACTTGCACTGAGATTATAGTGGTTTGTAAAGGATGCCAAGAAAAGCACAGTTGGTGCTTCTGGGGCAGACCGAGTCATGAAAAAAGAAATCGTTAGACATTATACAGGATTATAAAAGATGAGGAATTATCAAATAAAAAGTGTTGTCTTTATTCCCTAGACCTGCATTTTTGTTTGTTTTCTTTCTCCTTTTCCTCTGCTCTGTCGTGGTCAGTGGTTGACCTACCGCTAGGTTCAACTATTTGAATTCTCTGGTACTAGTGTCATCTGGCCTGGGAATTCCAATTAATTATTTTTGTGAAATAGCTACTATCTTAAAGCAATTCATTTATACTGGCAGAAGGTCAAGGCTAGTTCCAGAGTTTGGCGTGCCTAAAAAAATTGGAAAGTTTTCCCTTCTCATGTCCTGGCATTGAAAGCCAATAGGTAGTGTTCAAGGGAACTGCAGGGCTACTGCCAGTAGTGGCCTCTACTTTGGTACCAGGAAGGAAAAAGAGTGATGACTTGGAAAGACACAGTTCTTTCCTGTGTCTTAGTTTCCCTTAGTTCTTACCTGTATGAATTGTATTAATTTTTCTTTCTCCATTTCTCTTTATTTCATTTATATTTTGGATAATGCTCTAATTTTACAAAGTGGTTATGAAAACACTTCTGAGTTGTGTTTATATATGAAGTTAAGAATGGTCACTAGGAGGTGGGTTCCACAGTGAGCAAATAGCAACGCTGCAGGAAGAGTTAATGGACATAGAAATATACTTTTAAATAACATAATTTGTGACCACCTGAACTTTTTACAGTCAATAGAGTTACATATTTGATGACTTAAAATGATTACCATATTATCATATTATTTTAAGTCATCAAATATGTTATTAACAATGATATATTAATAGATTTGCAGTTTGGAGTTAAATGTACAATTATTGCCAAGGAAAGAGTGGGTTATTTCCCATAAAGCCAAGAAAAGAAGGGAGTCCAACCAATCAACTAAAAAAGTTATTAAACAATATTTTTGTTTATAACAATTTAAGAATTGAACAAGTCCTATAATCCATAATCTAGAACCAAAGAAATTTTACCTGCTAATTCCCTTTCTATTCTTTGAAGAAAAGCTGTCAACTTTTCGTAACTCACAGCTGTGTGCCGCGTTATAAATGGAAGAGAGTCAGAGACCAGTATTTATAGATTGTCTACTTTATGCCAGGTGTTTATAGATTGTCTACTTTATGCCAGGTGTTTTACACACACTACCTCACTCAATCTGGATTAAGTGCCATTAAGGAAAGCATTATGGTCATCTTTTTAGGGAACATAAACATGAATCTCAAAAGGAGAGAATAACTTTGCCAAGGGCATATTGTTCATAAGGAGTGAAGTTTGGGTTTTCAACCTAATATTTCTTATCAAAATTCTGTCTTTTATTTACTTCACCGACAAGCTAGAAATGGAAAGTAACTAAACACAATCTTTAAGAAACTGTACTTTAATCCTTAGAGGATAGAGTAAAAAATCTCCGTGGAGAAGTGTTGACTTCATTCACACTTCATTCATTCAGCAACAGCAATTTGAAGCAATGAACTGACCAAACCCAGGCATGGAACAGACATGTCTGCAGCTTTTTCCACATATCCTCACTCTCTGGAAAAGCCTCACTGCCTGTCTGATGTTGCCTTGGTTATTGGGGGCTTTTGGCTTGTATGTCACGGTCCCTTCAGGCCTTTGGTTTGAGAATATAGCGAAAGTTCTTGGCAAGCTGTTTCGCAGAAATTCTTTCTTTTGCCTTCCAAAGAAGCCTGAGTCTGAGTTTGGTCAGGTTTTCAACCTCCCTCATGGAATCCATGTCACTAAAAAAAAAAAAAAACTGTGATCACATATCATCTTCTGCTCATGGGTGGACCGGATTTGTCTAAGGGTAACCTCCTTCCTTTATTAGCAATTGAGTCATCTGTAAGAATGTAACTCTATTTTGGCCAAAAATAATAAATATTTCTGGAAATTCAGGAGAAGATCTTCATGAGTAAGCTGAGAGAGATACAGAAACCCTCTCTCTCATGTTGGATGTGAAATAAAACATATGTGATCTTAATGGCTCAGGCAACTATTCCATAAGCCTGATGGGAAGCAGCCTCAGGATGAAGCCAGCACTGTTTTGGGTAGAGAAGATGGACAGACCTTAAAATTAATGTTTATTTTACAGAGCTGGTGCTAAAATGCACCCTACCTCTGGATGTACTCTCATTGATTAAGGCAATTTGAGCTGGATTTTCTATTGCACGTATGGTTCCAAAAGCTTGTTAATTGATACCAGAGCTCTAGACAAATGGGAAAAGGCTGATAAGACCCGCTCACCCAAACATTGGCTCTGGTGGTTATGCAGGATCATTGTTTGGAAACCCTATTATTCCACTTTGCTTTCTGGAAGGTGTCATATTGAAAGAAATAAGCAGAAAGGAAGTCATTTTCAGGAACCAATGTTCTCAAATTGAGGCACACCAAGGGACATAAGTTGAGTGTCTATACTTTTGCGATCACTTTTTTGTGCTGTAGAGATACAGGAGAAAAGCCAACAAAATCTCCAATGATAAAGCATGTACTGGTTCAAAGAGGAAAGGCAGAACTCAAATACATAGAAAGTTCTACAACTTGTCAGGTAGTTGTAATAAGTGCTCTGAAGAACAATAAAAATTACACTAAGGGATTAGGAATGACAGTAGGAGAGTGTGCTTTTTTATATAAAGTGATCAGAGAAGCTCTTTAGAAGAAAAAAACAAAACTGAAGAGAAGCAGTTAAGCAGTTATAAAATTATCTATAAGAAAGTCTTTCAGGTTGCAGGAATAACAAATGGAAAAGTGAGCTTTCCAAACTAAAACACGAGAGCTTCAGAGCTTAAGCAAATGCAAAAGCTCTGAAGTGAAAGTGCACCAGATGGATTACAAGAAAACCAGAAAAAGACCCCTGTGACTGGCATAGAATGAGGGAACACAAGCCTTATAGACAGACATAGAGATAAGGGTTATACCTGGGCTTAGGTGACCATTTTGGTTTCACACTTTCCTCTTTCCAAGAAATCTGTACAAAGGGTTGACATTTTCAGGGAAGTGAGAAAATACACTATAGGGAGGCAAGGTTAGAGGCAGGAAGATGCATTGAAAGGCAAAAAGTAATAAATCAAATGAGTCAAAATGTTGGCTTGAATTCAGGAGACATCAGTGGGGGAAGGGAGAAGTTGCCAGATTCTGAATACATTCTGAATATTGCTGAAAGCTTGGCTAACAGGTGTGAGAGAAAGACAAGAATGAGTACATGACTTTGGCCTGAAGAAATATAGTATTATTTTCCTAAATTTGTGATACCTTTGGATGAGTAATTTTGGAGGACTTGGAAATATGGATTCAATTTTGAAATCAGCAATTTTAAAAGTTGGATTTAGCAAAAATTAAAAAAAATGTTTGTAGATATTTATGGGGACATGTTGAGTAAATGGTTGGGTATATGATTCTAGAGTTCAGAAGACAGGTTCAGGTTAAGGATTTATATTTGAAAGTTATTAGAATATTGATGTATTAAAAGTTATGAGGCAAGAAAAACTCATTTGGAGAGTGAGTACAGACTGAGCAGAGGTTGAGCCAAAACCATGCATGACAAAGTTAGCATTTGGGGAATATGAACAGTACTTAGGGAGGGAGAATAGGAGGGGAGGTCAGTGAGTTAAAAAAAGGAACCAAGTTAGGGGTGTTCCAGAGGTCAAGTAAAGAAAGTGTTTCAATGAGGAAGGAATGAACAAGTGTGTCAAATGCCACTGATTGGTAAAGTAAGATGACAATGGAAAAATGACCACGATTTTATGAGGAAAGGGCCAAATTCAACCTGGTTAGCTGTTCTCTACAGATACTACCTTATATTTCTTCAGCATTTGGAATGCAGACTGATTAGTCTATTTAGTTCTGAGACCATATTTGACTTCTTTTTCTAGTTTAAAATGAAAGCCAATAATTGGTATAATATTTAATATGATTAACAAGCTGAAAACTTTTCACCCTTCAGTGCCATTAACTAGACTCCAACCCTATGAGTGAATTAGGAGTACTCTGAGGGACACTCTATCCAGATACACAAGACACTTGAGAATATGCAAATAAACCTGCAAAAATATTACGTCTATCATTGGACATTAATGTACACAGCTACAAAACCACTAGGAAATAAACCTAAACCAATCTGATTGGCTATAGAAATAGTCAAAGAACAAGAAGAACATAGATTCATGGTTTTTCTGGACATAGTTTGATGCATGAGGTGATCGAATGTTTGGCAAGCCTTTTGAAAATTTTTATTTAAGTCTCATTATATTTCATTGTTATATTATCAGAGACTTCATGCCAATAAGATAGAGTGAGTTTTCCAAACTAAAACATTTGCACATCTGTGAAACACCTGAATATATGTAAGTTTGTGAGATTACATACTTACAAACTTAATTAAGTTCCAAATGGTGCAATAATGAACAATTCAGACTTCTAAAATTAATATTGTACTCAGATTTGGACCTCTCTTTTGTGTATTCCTTCATCATAACAATCAAATATTCAAATAACAGTCTTTGTGTTTTATTTTGGTCTTTAAAAATTGTTTTTAGGCCGTAGGGATTTAATGGAGTGCAGTGAGGACACTTGGCTGTTAAATAGTAGTTAGGTTTTAACCTTAAGTGCCCTGTTGGTTATTTTTATATGACAATAGGCATGAAAGAAAAAAGAATTGGCCAACTTTTCATTAAATGTAAGTTCGTATTCCTCCTTTTTGCCTAATATGTTACTTTTGTTCTCTAAGGCATGATTCACAAAAATGAAAAATGTTACTTTGTGGCATTATTTATTTTCTGTAGCTAAAAATTTGAGAAATCTCTCAGTGACACTGAATGTGTTAAATAGAAATTAACAGAAAGCTATATTTATTACTAGCAGTGATAAATCTTAATCAACCTTTTTAAAAAGGAATAAATCAGCATTTTATATGTAATATAATACTAAACAATTATTTAATAATTTTTTTGTATTCCAGATACTGTACTAAGCTCTTGATATATAATTAATTCCTCAGAAGAACCCTAAGAAATAGAATTATTTTACAGATGCCCATTTTAAACAATAGAAATTGGGATTTTCAAATTTTAAGTAATTTGGTGAAAGTAACAATAATTTGGCACACCACACTTCTTAATTAATATTCCATATGGTGCTATACACAAGTTCAAGTCAACACGCCAAAACATACAATATGAGGGTCTCTAAGTCTTTTACAAGTAGGAATGTCTATTCTCATACATCATTTAGACTTGTAGTTTCATCATTAGAATAATTTTTGAAAGTTTTCTGTGGGCTTTTTAAGGTAGTAAGACTTTATGTTATCTGACGGAGATGTACATGCCCCTAGCTAATACAATACCACAGACTCATTACTCATGGCCAGTTGTCACTTTCATGAGAACCTAGAGACTTAGAATAGCATAAAACAATGGTCTTAACATTTTTTTTTTTTGCTTGTGTACTCTAAAATAAATTTTTGAAAAACAGTGTAGCCCCTTAGACATCTTTAGGTATACAATTTTTAGAATATCCTTTTATTTTTTTTGATGTCTACTATTTAATCCAAGACATGATTTTACAATATAATTACACACGTGTGTGTGCCACAAATGCACATTATCTCATTTTAGACGATTTTTAGATTTTTATATTCATGTTCATACAAATCATGAATTTTTGTTATGATTATTTCTAGTTTTTTCTTCCTGTTTTTGCTATAAATAGAATATTTGTTCCTTTGCATTTTCTATGAGTCTGTCCTTAGTCTACAAAAAACATAATGGTTGTTATGTAAATTATTTTCCTCCTTTTATTTCTAACATTTTTTATTAAATCTCAATTTTTCTCTTTTTATTTATTCATTTATTTATTTATTTTAATGAAATCATAGCTGTGTACATTAGTGCAGTCAAGGGGTACAATGTGCTGGTTTCATATACAATCTGAAATATTTTCATCAAACTGTTTAACATAGCCCTCATGGCCTTTTAATCACTATATGAAGACATTTATAATCTGCATTTAGTATGTTTCACCTGTACCCTTCTAAGATGCACCGTAAGTGTGGCCTCACCAATTACCCTCTCTCCACCCAACCTCCTCCCTCCCCTCCCTTTCCCCCTTCCCCATATTCTTGTGCTATAATTGGGTTATAGCCTTCATATGAAAGCTATAAATTAGCTTCATAGTAGGACTGAGTACATTGGATACTTTTTCTTCCATTCTTGAGATACTTTGCTGAGAAGAATATGTTCCATCTCCATCCATGTAAACATGAAAGAGGTAAAGTCTCCATCTTTCTTTAAGGCTGCAT
>CAUYRH010081058.1:0-15264 GCA_963574655.1 Perodicticus potto
GAGTTAGATGGTATCTCAGGGTGGTTTTGATTTGCATTTCTCTAATAATTAGGGATGTTGAGCATTTTTTAATATGTTTGTTAGCCATTTGTCTGTCTTCTTTAGAGAAGGTTCTATTCATGTCTCTTGCCCATTGATATATGGGATTGTTGGCTTTCTTCATGTGGTATTCCATGGTGTACATATACCACAATTTGTTAATCCATTCATGGGTTGATGGACAATTGGGCTGTTTCCACATCTTGGCAATTATTAATTGGGCTGCAATAAACATTCTGGTGCAAATGCATTTGTGGTAAAATAATTTTTGATCATCTGGGCATATACCTAGTAGAGGAATTGCAGGATTAAACAGTAGGTCTACTTTTAGTTCCTTGAGTATTCTCTAATCTTCTTTCCAAAAGTGTGTATTTGCTGCTTGCATTCCCACCAGCAGTGTAGAAGTGTTCCCTTCTCTTTGCATCCACACCATCTGTAGTTTTGGGATTTTGTGATGTGGGCCAATCTTACTGAGGTTAGATGATATCTCAAAGTGGTTTTGATTTGCATTTATATGATAATTAAGGTTGATAAACTTTTTTTTCATGTGTTTGTAGGCTATGCACCTGTCTTCATCAGAGAAGTTTCTGTTCAAGTCTCTTGACCATATAGAAATGGGGTTATTTGTTCTTTTTTTATTGATTAGTTTGAGGTCTTTGTAGATTCCAGTTATCAGACCTTTGTCAGAAGCATAACCTGCACAAATCTTCTCCCATTCTGAAGGTTGTCTGTTTGCTTTACTTACTGTGCTCTTGGCTGTGCAAAAGCTTTTTAGTTTGATCAGATCCCAGTAATGTATTTTTAGTGTTGCTTCAATTGCCCATGGGGTCCTCCTCATAAAATATTCTCCCAGGCTGATTTCTTAAAGTGTTTTCCCTGCACTCTCTTCTAGTTTTGTCATAGTTTTGTGTCTTAAGTTTAAATCTTTTATCCAGTGAGAATCAATTTTTGTTAATGGTGAAAGGTGTGGGTCCAGTTTCAGTATTCTATAGGTTGCCAGCCAGTTCACCCAGCACCATTTGTTAAATAGGGAGTCTTTCCCCCACTGAATATTTTTGATAGACTTGTCAAAGATCAACTATGGATAAGTAGCCGGATTCATCTCTTGGTTCTTTATTGTGTTCCACCATGCTATTTTGATCACTATAGATTTATAGTATAGCCTGAAGTATGGTGATGTGATACCTCCTGATCTATTTCTCCTTCTTAGAATATAAATTTCTGAGTCCCAGTTTTCTGGATTGCTAGAATCTGGAAAAGTGTCTGCACTTGATCAATGTTTGTTGAATGAATCTTTAGTGAATTTATAAATAGGTGTGAGGCATAGGGTACATGAAAATATCTTCTCCTCCACTAGTGCCTTTATGCATGCTGTCATTTGGTTCACTGGGGAAGATCAGAAAGGTAAACCAGGGCCTGGTGCAGTGGCTCACACCTTTAATCCTAGCACTCAAGGAGGCCAAGGCAGGTGGATTGCTTGAGCTCATAGGGTTGAGATCAGCCTGAGCACACGTGAAACTCTGCCTCTAAAAAATACCCAGGCATTGTGGCAGATGCCTGCAGTCCTAGATACTCAGGAGCGTGAGACAAGAGGATGGCTTGAGCCCAAGGGTTTAAGATTGCTGTGAGCTATGATGCCATAGCACTCTACTGACGGTGGCAAATTGAGACTGTCTCAAAAAAAAAAAAATAGTAAACCAAGGTAATTCTGAGCAAGGAAAAGAGGCAAGAAGAGACCAATGAACCCTCTGAAAGTGAGAGCAAGGCACGTCTGGGCTGCTGATGTTGGAGGAATGACAGTCTCCTCACCACTCATGGAAGATGCTGAAAGGTCACCTCGACCAGGCTGTGGCCGATTTAGGATGGTTTTGTACTGTGAGGCTGTGTACTGGCCAGAGTTTCACTTTGTATCTTGTCTAAATAGACCTTCCCCACACAAAGTCTGCTTTGACAGGCTCTGTGAAGCATAATATTGTTCTACCTTATTCATACTTCAAGAATTCCCTGTGCTTGAGTGAGCATATTATTTAAAAGGAGGCATTTCATCTTTCTGCAGAGATTTTTTGTGGCAGATGAGACTAATTTCCCTCTCTTCCCTTGCTGCATCTCCACCAACAGTCCTTACCATGTGACTTCCTGGCAAAACCTTTCTGTTTTTTGTTAATGTAAATATTGTTCTAAGCCCTTAAAAATAAAAAGCACAAGTAATGCCAATGATAGCAGTAATATTAAGAACTAACATTAACTAAGTATTTAATACGTGCTGGGTGCTATGCTAAATGCTAATTTAACATCGTGAAGTAAGTGATATTATTGTTCCAATTTTACAGATGGAGAATGTCTTCTCACTCTGCTTATGCATTTTCTTCAAGAAATTGTACCCATGCCATGATTTCTATTATCCTTATAAACAGATGGCTCACAACTTCTATCAGCTTCAGTCCCATTTATCCAACTGTCATCTTGGAATCTCTTTTTGAAAGTCCCAAAGGGATCAAAAACCATCTCTTCCCAGGTTTCTTATTGCAGGAAATGGAAACAACTGTCTGTCCCATCATCCTCAACAGACGGTCCTCACTCCACCCTTAATACATCCAGTCCACTATCTCTTCCTATTATTCTTCATTGTATTTGTACATTTAATCCCTCATATCCATCTGGTATAACTTACCATCATTTTCATCCGCTACATTATCCAGCTGTGAAGTGTTCTGCTCTAAGACACTATTTCCACCTTCCCTCAAACTCTTCTCCACGCATCAGCCAAAGTTATATTTTAGAGCCAATCACCATGCTATTTACCTAACTTAGAACAGTTGAATAAGTTTTTCTTGTTCTTGGAATAAGGGAAAACCTCCCATATGAATCCCAAAGACTCAGCAAGACTTACCTCTCTCTCTGGCCTTGTCTCAGTAAATGGCCTTACCCTCTGTACTTCAGCCAGATGGGCCCTCTTCATATTTAGCATGTTTCCTCATAACCAAAAAGATTTTGCTCTCTTTCCTGGGAACAGTTTACTACTGATCTCTTCTAATTTTATAACTGATGTTTGATTATTTGGTTAATGTCTATTTTTCTTCACTTTTGGTTTTATTTATGAAAAAAAAGTAATGGATAAATTTTTTAAATAGCTGAGAGTTTGGAGATTTACATGATAAAAAACCATGAGAATGGTGATGTTTCCCAATGAACTGTATATTCTGTTCCTTATGATCTTGTGCAGTCATTCCCGTAGCATTTATGATCAATAAATTGTGTTAGAAGTAATGCTTATGAGTTCTGAGACTAAGATGTAAGAAAGCCTGGCAGCTTTCACTTTTGTACTTTGGGGAAGCTGTCCTCCTTATAAGAAATCCTATTATCCTGAGACTATCACTATGCAAATTTAATATAGCCCCATAGAGAGGTTTGGTGGAGGAAAAGCAAGGCCTCCAACTCTAAAGCAGTAGCAGAGCTCCTCTCCATCAGCCTGCACAATTAGAAAACACTTGAGGGAGGGCATTTTAGAAGCGAGTCCTCCAGCTCCATCTAATTCCTTTGCTGACACCGTGTGGGGCATATAGCAGCTAGTGTCTCCCCAGTTGCCTCCCAGATTATAAAACTATGTGAAAATAAATATTAACCAGTGCAATATAAGCATTCCTAATTCTATATGAAATCAGCACATTGTACCCCATAAATGCATTAATGTATACACGATCTATGTGTTTATGATTTAACAAAAAAAAAAAGAAATGTTCATTGTTTTCTTCTTAATATACAGATCTTTGGAGTGGCTATTATATAACAATAGATAAACAAACTGAAGAAAGAGCAAGCACAAGATGCTGAAAGCCCACAAGACACATCCTGAAGTGGAAGTGGGTAGTGGAGGAGGAGACAGAAGCCATCCTGGTCAACGCTGGGAGTTGTATTTTAACTGGTTTGTAAGAAGAAACTTTGAAACACTGACAAGACTACTAACAGAACTGAAAGAGTAAAATGGAGAAAGAAAACTTTAAAACTTTTCTAAACATTCATGCTAGTTAATCCTTTGGATACTTGCCTAAAGAAGATGGAACAAAGTGTTGAAAATATTAAATTGTTTACTGCTATATATAAAGTATTATACATTTTGATC
Source organism: Perodicticus potto (assembly GCA_963574655.1). Lineage (NCBI taxonomy): Eukaryota > Metazoa > Chordata > Mammalia > Primates > Lorisidae > Perodicticus > Perodicticus potto. Next base: position 4,160 of record CAUYRH010081058.1, read on the forward strand.
ATGTAATAATTTCATGCTGAGGGTAGACAACGAAGAAAGAGGTATAGATTTCTCTTACTAGAACTTCCACGGTGGTACACCGTTTCTAAGAGAACTATAAAAAAAGTATTCCCCGAGAGTTTAGAATTAGCATTTAATGCCAATCATGCACATACTTTATAATTTTTAATTAATTTATTCAAATGAAATAAATAAATAAATTACTGGTTTAAATTGAAGTAGTGAAGTTAAAATAGGAAATAATTTTAAGTAGCTATGGATTTCAGATCATAAGCAAAGTTGTGCAGAGAACATAACTCTATTTCCCGCATGTGAAGTTGTTTCTGTTATTAGCTCCCTTTCCTCAGGGTGGGAGAACTTGAACTTTTAAAGCTCAGGCTCTTCCACCAACCATTTGCTGGGTCCTGTCAGGGTTCCTCGGGAGAAGGCACAGTACCCACTTCTGGGAATTGCTGTCAGTTGGTCTTAGTGTTCTTCTGTCCTACATCGGCTAATCTCTGTTGATCCTCAATCGACTTTGGATTTCATTCGCTGGAGGTGTGTCCTAAGTAACCCTGCTATGAATGACAGCTGTGCTCTTATCTTACAGTTCTCTATTGCCTATATGACTTCTCTTAGAAATAGGCAAAATACTTTGCTGTGGCCTATGATAATCTGAAGCATACAAATACTTTTTTTTTTATTTCATTTTTTTCTTTAAAAGGAATGACTTGTGTACAGAGGGGTTAAATTCTTTGTAGATAAGAAAAAACTGCACTAGAACTAGAACTTATTCATCATCATCTTCTAAATCTTCTTCATCTTCTGCGTCTTTCTCCTTTTCCTTTTTTTCCTTGCTTTTTTCAGTCTTGATAACTCCCTTTGTTACTGCATCAGGCTTTCCATTAACTTGGGATGCAGCAATATCCTTTTCATATAGAAGTCTATTTAACTTCTTTGTTCGAACATACTAGGCAAACATTTCTTCTGACTTTATATCATCCTGAGTGAGTATAAACTAGGAGAGTTTTTCAGCATCCTCCTCTGAGGCTTGTAATATGGGCCCTCTCTGCTATGCGCATTCCCCAAATGCTCTGAATTTCCTAGCACCCACCACATTAAATCATGAACAGAACATGGACAAGGCACAAGGCCTTTGTATGAAGAATGAACCTGTTAAATATCCTCTCTTTCATCTCCCTGATTCTGTATCTCTTATTCTTTGTCCAATCAAAAGCTTATATCTAGCCTGTGTTGCAGTCATCAGGTATTTTACACATTTTTGAACATTTTTATTTATAGCATACATTTTATGTGCTAATTCCTTTAGAATTAATATTTTTGAAACTAAAATTCATGGATTCTTATACACGAAAGCTTTTGGTAGGTGGGAGCAGGGGCAAAGGACAAAATGAAATCGTGGTGCACACAACTTCCAATTAATAGTTCATTGTTATCTTACATAATACTTTCTGTACTTTTTCATCCACTTATTAAAGTATTTATGTGCTTTAGTGCTCTTATTAATAATATTTGTTCTCTATAATGGGTATGAGTTGTAAGTTTCTGAAAATATTCTTACTAATAATGATAGATACAGACATTAAAACAAGACTTTTGCTATTAGCATAGAAAGAACCAAGGAAAAAATTGAAGAACTACTTTCTCTGGAATTAGGTAGAATGGTCTTCAAACCCATATACTGGCATTTTATTAGCTGTGTAACTTTAAGCACATCTTAGTTTCTGAAAGGTAGAGAATAATCGCAATTATCTCTTTTTAGCGTGACGGTGGGGATAAAGGCAAAATACACCAGAGGTATTTATCCCAGACATGTTAGCATAGTAAGCCTTCAGTAGATATTAGCCATTGTGCTCATTTCATCAAGAAAAGAGAATGGAGGTGCCTCACCAATAGTTTCCATTTACAGAATGTGTGTGGTGCCTACGGAGCTCTGCAGGACAGGGGTGAAGAGAGTTAGTTTCCTCTTTATCACACTGGAACGTAGCCACTTATGGGTGGAATCATGGTATGCTGCCTCTTCTCTCTACCCTTATGGGATAGAAGAAAACAGCATTTCCAATTAAAGCACACCAGGAATGTTATAAAACAAATGTAATCACCAAAGTTGGAACTACATCAGGAAACTCAGAAGAGAGAGGGGGGAAAAAATGAGAGGTTCTGTTATAGAGAAACTCTCCAGCACACATTAATTTAATTTGTTTCAACTCAATCATAAAGTTAATGTTTACTTACTGTATACAAATCACCTCTATATATGCATAATTTATAATGAATAGAATAAAACATGCATTCTCTGAAAAGCCTTTCCCATTATTTGGGGGGTTAATAATGCATATTCCTATCACTTTCAAATAATGGAATAATCTTAAAAAATAGTTTCATGGGGCACTTACTATGTACAAAGTACTATTTTAATTCTTTTGCTTCATTTCTTTTATTTAAATTTCAAAAAAATTCTATGAATAAGGAACTATTTATTTTTTCTCATTCTGCATATGAGAAAATTAAGATACCAAATGCTTAAATAACTAGCTTAAGTTCATATAACTATCTGGTGGTAAAACTGAGATTAGAGCAGAGCCATTCTGACCCTGTGCAGTCTCTCTTCACCAATACAGATGGTGCCAGAAAAATATATACATGATTTAAGACATGTTATCTATGGATTACTTTTCACAGTTGAATTGAATTACAGTAGCAATGTGTAGTATGACAATCGCTGAAAAGACAGTGTTGATCAGATGAATGTTGGCATCACCCTGTGACAGGCAGGACAGTCAAAGAAAGTGGCAGAAGCACAACTGTCGCTCAAGGCGTGCAAGACCATGTTAAAGTGATATTTGAAATTCAAGAATGTTGTGAACTACAATGGCTAGGAAGATATAAGTAAGGGAGGGGGACCTTAAACGATGTGTGTGCCATAGAAAACGGATACACCGGTGACACTTGAGGGAAAAGTTGAAATGGCATGCACGCGGTACAGTGGACACTTCGGTCAATGTTGCTTGAGCAGTGTTTCACCATAATCAGAAGTATCTGGATGCTGATGGCAACTACTTTGAGGACCTCTTGTAACTGTGGAAGTCAAATGTAGTTTGTATGCATCTTTTGTCTTTGGTATATATTGAGTATTATAATTTTAATGCCACTTTTTCCTTTCTTAAGATGTGTATACATTTTTTGGCACCCTCTGGATATTGTTTTTACTGCTGGCTTTCTAATTTGTCTTTACAAAACACTAAAAGCACATATGTAAGACCCTGTAATATGTTCATAATATGAAATGTGAAGAAGAAAAAGTTGCCATCCAGCTGGGAGTTGCAAGAAAGGCACGGAAATATATTTCCATTTGAGGAGGGCTTTGAAAGAAGGATATGGAGACAGGTTAAAAATCTCAGGAAGAGTATTTTAGGAAAAGGAGAGACTAGATGAAGAAGGTAATGGAAGGGGGAAATCCAAGGCACGTCAAGGCAAAATGAAGTTTCCACTTCAGGAAAAGTCTAAGTAAAACAGGACATAGTAAGAGGTGATTTTGCAGATCAATGGGGGCCATAACATCCATGTCAGAAGACCTGTTTTCTACAGCTCATGGGTGATGGATTGCAGACGGACACACGGACATGTCAAATGCACAGTGAAGATAATTGCCTGAATCTTTACTTCTTTACTTCCCGCCTATTATTTCTTCTCCTAGACAGGGTGATTATTTAAAAAAACGAACAATAGCAAATTTTTTTAAAGTAGCAGAACTCCTTCTTCATAGGAAACATCTTGTAGAAATATCCTGAAACTATAGGAAAAGGTGAACTATCTTATTTGAAAGAGGGAGTTGGGGAAAGGAGACATAAACCCCCTCGTCTGGCTCCTCTGCCTCTGGTTGTTCCTGCCTTGCCTGCTAGGACTCTGAGGAACATATCTGCAAAGTATCCTCGTTAACCTACGGCCAGGCTTCTATAACACATAAAAGGTATATTATGTTAATCCCTTTATGTATCTTTTTCTCTTCTTTTCTGATCTTTCTTTCCTACTATTTCACTTCCTTACTTATAGTTTCCTTTCTTTTTTTCCTTCCTTCTGCTTTTTTACTCTTGAATTGGTGCCCATAAGCGAAGCCAACCTAATTATACTTATAGGCAAAAGCTATTTAAGAAAGTTCCAGACCCATCTTCCTCTCAGTGTCAGCCGTTGCTGCACTTTGTTAAACGCTCCTGGTACTAAATTAGAAGAGATCTTTTTCCTATAATCTGCTTAGTTCTTCCAGTATAAAAGTGCTATCTCAGCACAAATATTTACTCACTTGCAGAGAAACCAATGATGTCAGTCAAGCCTAAAAGGTCTGAATCCACCAAGATCAGATTTGTATAGACAGGATGGACTTGCCACTTTCGATTAGAGCTTTTGGAACTGATTGTATGTGGCCACTTCATGTAAAAATGATGTTAATAACATTTATTCATTCATTAAACTTACATTTGCTTAGAGCTCACCTTGGATAAGAATTTTTGCAAGATATCAGAAAACGATGATGTATTTTAGGTGTCCCCTGACCTCTAGAATCTCCTCTTGGAAAGCTTATCTATGTTATATCCATCTTGAGAGAAAATGTGATCTTTTTCTCTCAAGATTACAGTAACTCAAAATCAGTATTGCTAACTGCATCAATTTTAAAAATCTAGATAGACTGTATATGCTTGATATGGCTACAGCAATTCATATCTATCCTGAAGATACACCATTAAACTACATTGACAGGCTTCCCTCATTTGGTTTATTTTTCTGGGATGCATAAAAATGTGGCCTGAATACTGACTTATCTAGGAACGATGTTTAAGAAAATACCTGCAATTTCTAAACCGTTTTATAATGACCAAAATTTCATAAAATCATTTAACACTGCTAATATTAAGGCCTTTATGTAGAATCATTCAACATTACTATAAATATTTGGACATTAAAGAAAGAGTATAAAGTTAGTAAATTGACTGTTCACATTTTTCAATCAAAAAATAATTTCCCAGCCCCTGTATTCTGCAGCAGAATCCAATTTAAAGCAGCATAATAGTCTTTGAACCAAGATGAGTGGGTAATTAGAACATTCACGTTTTCTAAGACAGAAAAGAACTAGTTCTGCACAACAGAATTATATAATCGTGTTATCTTTGAGAAGGATAACAGGTTGCTTTAAAAAGGATTGTTGTCATTCCAAATTGCTATTGGGAATGATTCAAGCAAGAGCTTCTTAGTGTTATGAAATCAGAATGCAAAACATAATACGCACTCGTATTGTGCCAAGAAAGATATGCCATTGGTCAATTCAAATATAAGAGTATGTTTATTCTCATCAATGAAGATTACAATGTACTTGACAAATACTCATGTTAGTTAACCTTTTCCTTATTTCTGTATTGTATCTATTACTTTGAAAAAAGTAAGGATATAAGAGCTCTGGCATTTCCTCACCATGCTAATGAACCATACAATACTGTCACCAGAGCTATTCTGTAAAAGTTTGATATCTTTTTCCGTTCAATTACCAAGCAATGGGCTGAATCTTATATGTTAATGTTTCATTCCATTTGGGCTGCTACAACAAAATATACTAAGCTTGGTAAATTGTAAACAATGGAAGTTTATTTTTCACAGCTCTAGAGGCTGGAATTATAAGATTGCAGTGCCAGCCTGATCTAGTTCTGGTGAGGTCTGTTTTCTGATTCATAGTTGGCACTTTCCTCATATTCTGTCACGGTGGAAGGGGCGAACAGGCTCCCTCAGACCTTTTTGATAAGCATTCACAAGGGCAGAGCCCTCAAGATCTAATCACCTCCTCTCTCAATATTTCTGCCTTGGGGATTATAGGTCAACATATTAATTAAGGGCAGACACAAATGTTAAAACCATAGCAGATTGGAATTTTTAAAAAATGAGATATTATTAGTGCAATCCATATAATAAAAGACCATATCAAACATCTCTGACTCAGCAGTTCACTGTGACAACTAAAATGTTAGATCAATCCACAAATTGTTCCTGCCATTTAGCCAACAGGTTCAATAAATATATTAAGGTACAATAGAGTGATCATTTTCTTCTTAGATGGTAGATCTAAACTATATGTCATGTATGGAATTAACTTGAATCTTTTGATGCTAGGAGCCTCTTGTAGAGCAGTTTCACATAGAAAAAGTATTTTATTAAAGAGTAGCAGATGTTGCTCACAGGGTCTGTTGCATATTGTTATTTCCTTCTTGGCTTCATTACCAGGAATTCTTACAGGTGTCTTTTGCCTATACTTCAAAGTTCTCTAAAGTAGTTAACATTTTGTATCAGTAATTCTACAAAAACCTTAATAAAGTCTAAGGATTTATTTTGCTCAAACAAGTGTGGATGATGCAGAATAATTAAGTTCAAGTTTTGATTCTGTCTTAAGAAAATCAGTTATACATTGAGTCTTTGATTTCTCTCTCTCTCTCTCTTTTTTTAAATTTCTGCACAGCAAAGCAAACATAGACAGAATGAAAAGGCAGCCTGTGGAATAGGAGAAGATATTAATATTTGCAAAATATATATCATATAAAAGATTAATTTTAAAAATATACAACTTTCCTCTACTTGCTATGTGATCATGTCCCAATGAACCCATCCTGGGTTAAAAATGCCTTAAGTTGAAAATGCACTTAATACAATATACAAAGGATCAGAATTTAGCCTAGACTAGGTTAAATTGGGCAAATGGATGACAGTTGGACAAAATCATTTAACACAAAGCCTATGTTATAATAAAGTGTAGAGTATCTGACATAATGTATTGCATACTGTACTGAAAGCACAAAACAGAATTATTGTACAGGTCCTCGAAGTATGGTTTCAACTGAAGGCGTATCACTTTTGCACCATGGTAAATTTGAAAAATTGTAAGTTTAACCATTCTAAGTCAGGAACCATTTGTGTAAGGAATGCCTGTAATTTAATAGCCAATCTATTAATTGCCAAAATTAAAAATGGGTTAATTCCTTGAATAGAAAGACATTTTATAAAGGAGATGTACAAATGCCTAAGGATATGAAAAGCTACTCAGTGCCACAAATCATCAGGGAAAGGCAGCTCAACATCGCAATTAGCTCTCACCTCACACCTCTTAGGATGACAAGTATTTTTTAAAAAGACAAGTGCTGATAAGAATGTTAAGAAATTGGAAACTTTGTGCACTTTGTACACTTGCTGCAGAAAATGATAAAAAAAAAGATTAAAAAAAATAAAACCACCATATAATCTAGTAATACCCCTTCTGGATGTACATGCAAAACAATTGAAATCAGGATCTCAGAAATATATTAACACTTTCATGTATTATTTACAGTAGTCAAGATGTAAGAATAATCTAAATGCCATGGATAGAAAAATAAATAATAAGCATATAGATATACAGCAGAACACTATTCAGCCTTCTAAAAGAAGGAAATCCTGCCATATATGACAACATAGATAAACCCAAAGAACACTCAACTAAGAGAAATAAGCCAGTTAGAGAAAAACAAATACTGTGAGAATCCACTCAGAAATGACCTTACAGAGGTCAAGAGCAGAATGTGTGGTTGCCATGGGCTGGGGGAGGGAGTAATGAGTTGGTAGTTAATGGGCATAATACAAGATGAAGACATTCTAGACAGATTCTGTACATATGTTGTCTATAGTTAAAAATGTTTCATACATTTAAAAAATTGATAGGAGAGTTAAGTCTATCTCATGTGGTAAGTGTTCTTACCACAATCAAATAACATTTAAAAAATAAATAAGAAATGGTAATAATGTCTTTGCTACTTGATTTATGGGACTGCGTGGCACATTGGTCAAAAATAAGTATTTAGCAAATTGTAAAACACTAGGGGAAGATTTGAACTTATATTTGCCAGTACAATTTTGTTGCAGAAATATGACCTTTGGTTTCAAACAAATTGAAGCTGGTGTGCTGGGCTGTGAACCAAAGCAGAAATAAAGACAACTTGCTCAATACCTCTGAGGTTGAATTTCTTCACCTGCAAAGGGAGAAAAGTAGTATCTAGCTTACTGAAATACTCTGATAGTTAAATAACAGCGCATGAAAAGACTTTTACAAAATGTGAGAGAAGGAAGCCCTCAAAAAATGGGCATTTTTCCTTTTTTAATTATATTAATCTTTTTATTATTTGACTATGGAGGCCAGAACTACCCAGGATTTTATATTGTAAAGTTTACATGACAAATTCTTTAAATTTCCAAGTTTTATTGAACTCGAACTTCTCATCGGAAAAAAAGAAGCATACTATATTGTGAAGAGAGATTTTAAAAGTCTGTGTTCAAGCTGAAATCAGTTGAGCTCTGTCAATATCCAACTTGAAGGGCCCAGGTCAGAATTCTGAGGACATTTCAAACAACCCTGCCTATGTTTTCTCCTTGGTTGTTTCTCTTGAATTGTGTTTCCTTGGTGGCCAATGAAATATTTATAAGATTCCATGTTGTTTTCTATTCTGAAATGGTTACATCTCCATTTTATGACTCAGGTATTATTAGAAAATAAGGGCTGACAAAATAACTCTTGGTATTTTCCAGAAGCTGACTGTTGAGTGTGTATCACCTACAGCTTTTCTGCTTAGCCAAAGCACTGTGCAGGGGGCAGTGCTTCTCAATTTGGATGGGAGCCTTCACATGGGAAGTATTCAATAAAAGGGAAAGAATACTGGTGAAGCCCTATTTGAATATAAGGGATTTTAAAATTGCAGAGGAAAATAATATTTGTGGGCTTATCGTATTGGTTGATTAAAGAAGGTAAAATGATTTGAAAATATTATCCAATGGTTAGACACCTTTATCTGCTCTCTAGATGAATTCTAGAAGGTGAAACTTTTTTTTTTTTTTTTTTGCAGTTTTTGGCCCCGGGGCTAGGCTTGAACCCACCACCTCCAGTATACGGGGCCCACGCTCTACTCCTTTGAGCCACAGGTGCCACCCTAGAAGGTGAAACTTTTTTATGTTCTCATCTTTACCCTTTCTTTCATCTATGTCTAATTCCAAAGCAACACTTTACCATTCTTCCCATTCTCTGACTTCATCCCTAATACCCCTGCCCATTAGCCCCCAGACGCTGACCAAATAAACCTGCCCTGCGGTCCAGTCCAGAAAGATGTTGAAACTTGGGCATAAATGGTCAAGGTCTCTCAACAAGAGGATATTCAGCAGGGGGGTCCTAGAGGGCACCACAGCCACGTGAGTTGAATAAACAAAACGACTTCTGAATCCTGACATCAAAATGGATTGCTATATTTCAAAATATGTCATTGTACTGCAAGTGTTAGATTTGTTTAAGACGTAAATTGCCTGATTATAGAGCTTCCTAAGACTCTAATAATCAACCTGGGCTCTATTTTCATTATTTGACAATGAGACTTCAAAAGGTCCAGACAGTGGGTCAGCATCCTATTTATACTACATTGTTACAATTAGTCCTTGGCCAAACACATTATTGTAACTTTTCTCAATGAAATATTTTATTTACATTCCAACTTTTCTTTTTCTTTCTTTTCTTTCTTTTTTTTTTTAGAGACAGAGTCTCCCTTTGTTGCCCTTGGTAGAGTGCCACGACATCACAGCTCATAGCAACCTCCACCTCTTGGGCTTAGGCGATTCTCTTGCCTCAGCCTCCTGAGCAACTGGAACTACAGGCACCCACCACAATGCCTGGATATTTTTTGTTGCACTTTGGCCTGGCCAGGTTTGAACCTGCCACCCTCAGTGTGACTGGCGCCCTACTCACTGAGCCACAGGAGCCACCCTACATTCCAACTTCTCAACGCAATTTAACTCTTTAAACAGTTGCATTGAGAAAGGACAATAATTTATGGTAATATCTGTAGAAAATATTTCTACTTATAGACAAGGGTGATTTCAACATGAACATTAAAGAGACTAAAATATATACAAGAGATAGAAATCTTTACAGAAGAGGAAAGAAGCCTTGGCATATCTTAGATGTTTAGTCAGAGACAGGAACTCTGATAGGCACTGTGTGGATGTTTTACTTTGTTCATTTTATGTCTGATTGGTGGGTAATTATAATATTACAGCATGGAAACATACATGATGGCTAGCACGTGGTAAAGCCACCATTCAAACTCAAAATTATCTGACATCAGATGCATTATTCTTTACACCAATATCATTCACTTTTCTGGAAAGTTTAAATAGGAGCAATAACACATCTGACACTAAACTCAGCAAACAGATTAGATAATCACATTCCTTTAAGAAAAGTGGCTTAATTTTACTTCCAATACCAAATGTTATTTCTCCTTGGCCATATGGTGATATTATTCTAAAAATTACTATTTCTACTATCTTGCTGCTCATTGGAGCTACGTATCCCTGGCACTCTTCTCTCTAGTTGGGTCTTCAAATTTCTGTGAAAAAATTGCAAGAATAGAAGAATTTAAGTTGGTGGGTTCATAGATTTTTTCCCTTGATTAATTTTGCAATAGTAGATTCATAATTTGGAATAGTAGACTTTAGAAATGATCAGATATTAAGGTTTAAAAAGAATATAAGAAAAGAAAAATTTGTTTATGGCACAAAGTAACCTATTGAGGATGTGTAGGTCATAAATAAAAAAGACAATTTTATAAGAGAATTAATAAGGTTTATAGAATTGAGAATTTAGATTGATTACTTTTATTTTATGTTCACTTATTAAAGTTGTATCCATAAAGTATGCTACCATTAAGTATATCTCTTAAAAACAAATTTTATTTAACTACATTTCTAATATTTTTTTGTAGCCTCATATTATTTTATTTTATTATTATTATTTTTTTTAAATACATGTATTTTATTATTCTCTTTACATTATTTCCCCCCCACCACCCGTCCGTGATAAGACAGAATTGATTTACAGAAAAGAATACAGAAAACACCAAAGCTCCTGGTAGAGGGAGAGATTTCAAGTAGGGAGAGAGAAGCTCTCTCCGTTCCTCTCCCGGTCTTTCCCAGTCTCCTCCTCTAGGCCTCTAGCCTCAGGGTATATATAGGTGTATGGGTTCCTTGGCCAGGAAACGAATGAATGCAGTCCCTTCCGC
>CAUYRH010081060.1:0-13527 GCA_963574655.1 Perodicticus potto
TTTTTTTTTTTTTTTTTTTTGAGACAGAGCCTCAAGCTGTCACCCTGGATAGAGTGCTGTGACATCACAGCTCACAGCAACCTCCAATTCCTGGCCTCAAGCAAGTCTCTTACCTCTGCCTCCCAAGTAACTAGACTACAGGTGCCTGCCGCAACGCCCTGCCATTTTTTGGTTGCAGCCGTCATTGTTGTTTGGCGGCCCGGGCTGGATTTGAACCCACTAGCTCAGGTGTACATAGCAGGCACCTTAGCCCGTTGAGCCACAGGTGCCGAGCCCCTCCCTCCCTTCTTTCCTTCCTTCCTTCCTTCCTCTCTCCTCCCATCCCTCCCTCCTTTTTTCCTCTCTCCCTCCCCCCTTCTTTCAACAGCTTCAGTGAGGTATAACTGACAAATAAACTACACATATTTAAAATGTGCAGATACATTTTGACAAGTTTATACACCTGTGAAATTGTCAGCACAATCAAGATAGTGAAGAGTTGTACTACCCCCAAAAGGTGCCTTGTGACCCTTGGCAATCCTTCCAGGGTGGTTGTTTCATACTCTCACCACTGGGAAGTAGACTCCTAGAGAGTAGAGGGAAAGAGCTTCATTAGAGATAGATTATATGATCACCACCTGTGAGAAGGAAGAGACAGAAAAGGATGGGAAGAAAAGGGAAGAGGAGGGAGTCAGACTGAGGGAGAGGCTGAGCAGTGACGCTATGGTGTTAACTCAGGCCTCAAGTGACTCCATGAGGCATCCTGAAGCTGGATGGTCCTTTAGAGTTGTTCTGAGTTCAGGTGAGTTGGCTGGGCTTTGCAGCCCTTGTGAGGCAGTCACAGGATATGGGGTCCCCTGGGAAGGGCCCTGACCAGCCAGTAGTGCCCTGCTGGCTTGGTTTATGTCTGACAGGAGCATGACAGCGCCCCCTGATGTACTCATCCTGATACTTTTCCCATCCTGACAGTTCTTTGGAAGTAATGTTAATAGGGGAACACAGTTCAAATGTGGGAAGGGAAGGATTATGGACATTTTTTCGAGGACTAATTTTTTTTTAGAATTTGAAGGTTTTCCACCTTAGCGCTATTGACATATGGGACTGGATGATTCTTGGTTGGTTGGAGCTGTTGTGTTTACTGTAGGATGTTTCTATAGCATCGCAGGCCTCTCCCTATGGGATGCCAATAGCAACCCCTCTCTATCTGAGTCATGAACATCAAATAATATGCTAAATGGAAGAATACAGATACAAAGGATTATATACTATGTGATTTTATTTATATGAAACTTCCAGAAAAGAAAGAAAGCAGATCAGTAGTTTCTCCTGAGGCTGGCAATGAAACTGAGGATTGTCTGAAATTGGCACAAGGAAACTTTTGAGATGACAAAGTTGCCAAATGTCTCCTCGTGACATCAAAATTACCCCTTGTTGAGAACTACTGCTCTGAGCTTTCTTGAGTGTCTCTTCTGTCATATGTACTGTCTTGAGTCCTTGGGGATACAGGCACTCAGTTAATCCTCTGAAGGATGTCAAGATGGAAAAAGTTGAATAGTAAATTCAATGTAAAGTGTGTGTGCGTGCTGGGTGATACCTGGGACAATGAATTAGGGATAGTTTCTGGGGGGTGATCCTAAATGAAACTTGAAGTGTAGGTAGGAAGGAGACAATTGAGAAGGTCTTAGTCAGGGCCACAGTTATAGAATACTATAGACTAGGGCTTATAAATAACAAATTTATTTCCCAAGGTCCTGGAGGCTGGGAAGCCCAAGATCAAGGGGCTAGCAGATCTGGTGTCTGGCGAGAGCTCACCTCCTGGTTTATAAACAGTCGTCTTCCTCCTGTGTCCTCACATGTGGAAGGACAGAGTGTACTCTAGAGTCTCTGATAGAAGGCAAATTGCCACATTTATGAACCTCCACCCTCATGACTTCATCACCTTCCACAAGCCCTGCCTTCTAGTACCATCACCTTGGTGGTTAGAATTTCAACCTATGAGTTTAGTGAGAGGTGTAACCAGTCTATCTGCAGCAGAGAGGGAAAGCAAGTGTATGTTACACAGAGATCCAGCAACATATGCAAAAGCCCCTTATCGAGATTTGAGGAATGAAGAGAAATTCTCCTCAGCTGAAGGATTTGAAGGTGGGCAGAGGCAAGAGGTGAGGTTAGAGGCAAAGTCATGTGATGAGTTTCACAATCTCTGCTGGAATAACCTTAAGCTTAGTGTGATTTTATTTATTTATTTTTTTGAGACAGAGCCTCAAGCTGTCACCCTGGATAGAGTGTCGTGGCATCTACAGCTCACAGCAACCTCCAATTCCTGGGCTCAAGCAAGTCTCCTGCCTCTGCCTCCCAAGTAACTGGGACTGCAGGCGCCCACCACAACGCCCGGCCATTTTTTGGTTGCAGCTGTCATTGTTGTTTGGTGGGCCCAGGCTGGATTCGAACCCGCCAGCTCAGGTGTACGTGGCTGATGCTTTAGCCCGTTGAGCCACAGGTTCCGAGCCTTAGTGTGATTTTAAAAACATATTTTATAGAAGAGAAGGAATGCCATCACTTGAGTACTCAGAATTGCTTCCTATGATATAGAAAAATACAGAGGACTGTTAGTAATTTACTCTTGTGATGAACCACACAGCCAGAAATATTTATTTTGATTATTTAGCAGGTACTCATAAAGCTGACCACATGTCAGAAACTATTCTAAGTGCTTTGTAAATATTAGCTTTATAAATATTTGTTTAATCCTAACAATAAACCTAGAAGGTAGGTACTATTCTTTTAGCAGCTTCATACTTGTATGTGCTATAAAATCCACCAGCATAAGTGTTCCGTGATTTTTATTATATTTATATTATTGCTACACTACAGTCTACTCTCGGAATATTTTCATCTCAAAAAGTTTCCTTGTGTCAGTTTGCAGTCATTCCTCTCCCACCTCCACTCCTAAGAAATCACGTATCCTTTTGTTTTTACATATTTGTTTTTTTCTGAATTTAATATAAATGGAGCGATACAATGTATAGTCTTTTGCATCTGGCTCCTATCACTTAGTGTAATGTTTTTGAGGTCCATGCATCTTGTAGCATATATCAGTGGTTTTTTATACTTTTAATTACTGAATGCCAGCTACTCGCGTATTCCATTACATGATGTACCACATTTTGTTTATCCATTTGCCAGCTGATGGACATTGGGATTGTTTCTTGTTGTTGACATTATGAACAGTGCAGCTGTGAACATTTGCATACAAGTCTTGGTGTGAACTTATATTTCCATTTCCTTTGGGCAGACACCTAGGTCTAATAGTAAGTTTATGTTTAACTTTTTAAGAAATGGACATATTGTTCTCCAAAGTGGTTATTTAGGTTGATACTATCACCATTGTCTACCTTTTATTGATGGGGGATCTTGTGCAAGGTCATAAAGCCTGTACATAGTGGAGGAAGGAGCTAAACCCCCACAGAGCTCTATGGACTTAACAATGAACACTGGTGGCTACATCCTTTGTTTAAAATTGTTCTTATTTTCAAAGAATGAACTTTATCTATTTTACCTTACCCGATTTTGATTTCAAAATCTATAGAGAACATGTCATTCAGTTCTGTCTATGGAAATTATGCCATGGAATTTCTGTCATGTTCTTTTCCTTTTTGGCTTCTAGGGTCATTCCCTAAGTAAATCTTAGGCCACGCATGGTTTATATTTTCATGCTTCCTGTGGGAGGAAAATAAACAAACCTAGTGAGTGTTTTGCAACTGGGATTTGTAAACTCTTCAGTGATTAAGTCACCTTTCAAGATCCACCTTCTTAGGATGAAATAACATTTTAACTACTGGTTTAGTGGTTGGTGAATTTCTTTTTAACACAGCAGCTGGCAGCCTACGGCATACCCGTCTGTGACAATGAGTGGGCTGTCAGGAACTCAGGAACCAGTTACTCACAGGACCCTTTATCTCTGGTTGGTAATTACTTCTGATTTTAAAGGTCATCACAGCATCACCCCCCTACTTTCAATAATCACCACCCTCTGCACCCTCACTTCACTGAGGGTTGCAAAAGAATGAGACAGCCCCCTCTCCAGCCTGTTCTGAGTGAACCAGTAAGTAGGTTCAATAGTGGGCCTTTGGGTTAGCATATATGGGATTGACAATATGCAGGGAGAATTGTTCTTGAGAGACAAGAATTACCTCGAGAAAAGATTCAATCACAGTTAAAGTTATAAGAGATTTCTGGGGTCTTTAAGTTCCGGTAATGGATTCTTAGGGCTGGGGTGTTTTCTGGGTGCTGTAACTTGCTTAAAATCCTATAGACTAGTAAGAGGCACATCTGCAACCCTAATGCAGATCCCAAATCTTAAACCTTAAGATTTGGACTTAAGATGCTTAACCATGCTGTTTCCCCAGACTCCTATTCTCCAGAATGCATTTGTGAGCCCCCAGGCTGTGCTAAGTGTCCCTTTTATGCTGTGGATTTACCTGTGCTTTCTTATCATCGATCTTACCATATTACATTGAAATTATTAGAAAGTTCCTCCACTAGTGTAAGCTTCTTCAGGGAGGAAAATGTGTGTTTGTTTTTACCCTCAGGTACAGAGAGAGTGGAGTTAATCATTACTTTTAATTCATAGCTCACTGTTACATGTGTAAGTCTCCACCTTTGTCTTTTTTTAACCTTATTTTTCTTTTCACTTTGATCTCTCATTCATATTATTATTGATAACAGTAATAGCCACAATACTTAGTGAGCACATACTGCCAGACATTGTTTTAGTGCTTTCTATTAACTCAGCTAATCTCACAACAACCCCCAAGGAGTACTTACTATTATTATTTCCCATAAGTCAGGCAAAGAGACTTATTTATAGAGACCTTATGAGATGTGTCCAAGGAGACAGAGAAAATCAGTGGAAGAGCCAGCATTTGAACCCAAGTGGCAACAGAAGACAAGCTCTTAACTTCTATGTTACAGGCCTCTCCGAGTTACATGTGCTCGTTTGGTTAATGAAGTCCTTGCACATGAATATCATGTTCTAAGACATATAATGTTTTTTGTGTGAGGTATTTTACACGAACACGAAGGCATTGGGATACAGGCCTGTTTCCTATATTTCTCACTCAGCAGACACTTCTCACATTGCGTTTTGTACAACTAGTTCATTGCTTCTGACTGTGACATAATCAATCCTGGCCAAACATCACACCCTACTGGTGCATTCTCCTCTATTTATAGATCCCTGAGAACCTGTGCTAGAGTTTTTCTTGAGAATGTACCCAGGAGTGGCTCTTGGAGTCAAGCACATGTGAAATATTTCATCGCCAGGTGCTGATGAATTGGCTTCCAGAATTACGATACAATTTGACAATCCTGGAAGTAGCACTAGGGTTTTCTTTTCTTCATATCCTTGCCAACAGTTAGTAATTTATGGCTATTCTGATGAATATAAATGGTACCTTGTTTTGATTTGCATATTTCTGGTTATAAACAAGCATGGGCACTTCTGCTTGCTGGCCATTCGAGTTTCCTATGCCTATTAGTGTTTGTGTGTGTGTATACGTACCAATATTCCTCGCATAGTCTAGCTAATGGAGTTAGAGGTCATCATAGAGTGTTCATAGAGTTTAGAGGTCGTCAATGTCTTCTCCCTGGCTGTCACCTATACCTTTCACTGAATGGAAATTCAAGCCATTTTTGTCTTATGGTTGGAGCTTTTGGTGTCTTATTTAATTAGCCATTCTATGCTTTTTTTCTGTTAATTTTATAACTTAACTTTCCACATTTATCCATTTGGATTTATCTTTATACACAGCAAGAGGAAGGGATTCAACTTTCTTTTCCTCCACATATTAAGCTGCCTTCCCAGAGCCACCTAATAAATAATCGAATTTTTTACCCACTTATATATGATTTGTCTGTATCATATTGAAGTTCCCATAGGTGGATAAATACGTCTGTTTTTGTGCTCATTTTCCTGTTGCATTGGTATAACTATCCCTTAGTATGTCTTAATATCTGGTAGAAGTATTATCTGTTAAAGAACTTTATTCTTCTAAGTTTTAGAGTAAGTTGCTGAATTCATTGAAAAAATATTTCTGGAAAAATTCAATAGATTTGTTGATAGGTAAATTCCTTGCTTCTGTATGATTCTTATTTACCATCATATTCTTGCTACCCAGTATAATATCTCACATTCTTAATAAATATTTATAGAACTGAACCGATTTATGATCTCCTGTCAGTGACAGGGCAGGAAAACAACTTATGTGATAATGGAGGTCATATTTGAAGACTTCTTGTCTTCTTTTGAGTGAGAAGAGACAGAAGAGGAGAGAAAGGCCAGATATTTGACCCCTTCTGTGACAAGGACAACTATGGCTTTGGTTTTAATGCTTAGAATATCTCACTAAGATTAGCAACTCTTGATTGAGAACAACTCCTGCATAGAACTTTCGAGGTGGTTATACACAAGGGCCAGTGGCTGGGTTCCCAGTGGAATTTCAAAGGAAATTATGTAGCTTAAACGAGGACATGATGACAGAAGAAAAAATGTTGTCAGTTAATTCATGTAATTGAATGAATAGTTTATTGAAGCCTTCTGCAGAGCAAGTTTGTGCTACGGAAATGAGGAGGCTGCCATCTAGTGGTAGAAAATCCAAATGCCATCATTGGAACTTAAGGGCTGAGTAATAAATAGGACACGCATATGCTAAGCATTATTCTAAGAGTTTTATACAACACAACAGGAATCCCACCATACATAGCTTATTATTACACCTATTTTTAAAATGAGGAAATAGAGGCTTATAGGAATTGGGCAATTTTCCCAAGTCACAGAGGTAAGACTGTGTTGAAATTTAGATTATGTGGCTCTAGAGTTGGTATTTTCAGGCTTTCTACTATGATGTCTGAAAGGAAGAAGGAGGGTGTTCTAGAGTCGACCTCTCCTAGCTGGAGAGAGTGAATGGTGCTTGTCACTTCCAACTCCACATTCAGTGACATTACACTGGAAGTTTGAATTCTGTCATAGTGGGAGTGGTTACAAAATAGAAATCAGACCTAGTTTGTGTTTTTTAACTATAAATCTGGATTTTCCCTCTTTTTTCAAAGACAGCCAACTTTCCAATAGTCCCTGCATGAGACAGACTAAGAGTTAAGAGAAATAGCCATCCATACACTTCATTTAGGGAAGCTGGAAAAGAGATTTGGAAAGCACTGAAAACTTTTTTTTTTTTTTTTTTTTTTTTTTGTAGAGACAGAGTCTCACTTTATCACCCTTGGTAGAGTGCCATGGCATCACACAGCTCAGAGGAACCTCCAACTCCTGGGCTTAAGTGATTCTCTTGCTTCAGCCTCCCGAGTTACTGGGACTACAGGTGCCCACTACAACGCCCAGCTATTTTTTTCTGTTTTTGCAGTTTGGCAGAGGCTGGGTTTGAACCCACCACCTTCAGTATATGGGGCCAGCGCCCCACTCGATGAGCCACAGGCGCTGCCCTGAAAACTTGTTTTTTGGGGGGAAAGTCATATAAAAAGATCTTAAGACTTTTTAATCTTATATTTTGTGAGTATTAGAACAGAAATAGGTTGGTTGTCACCACGGTAGAACTCCTTAAAATGAAAAAGTCTTATGGAAGAGTAACGTCAGATTATCCAACTGCTTTGTAAGGAAGGAAACTCAACAGTTTCAGGATCTATGCTGCAAGGAATATGTTAAAAATGGACAAAGAAACAGATGAATCAGAAAAAACAAGCAGAACTATTTTTTAGAGGAATTAGGTAAAAATAAATTCCTTAGGACCTACTTAAAGATTCTTGAAGTGGGCAAAATAGAATCGGAAGTGTTAAAATTCAGAGAATAAACAATATGTATGCCAATTAGAAGCAAATCAAATCGCAGACAGTGAGTGGCCATGACATGTAGGGAAATGACACAGAGTTGCTGCAACTTTAGCCCCTCCACCTTAATAGATGCTTGTTAGTGCACACCCCCAACCCCACTCCCAACTGGGAGAAGATCTTTTTTCTTGTTGACTGTATTCAGGAAACAACATCTTAGAGGGTGTCTTAAGCTATTTGCTTTGTTACAGTGGAATACCTAAGCCTGGGTAATTTTTAAAGAATTTTTAAAGAAAAGTGCTCACAGTTCTGCAGGCTGTACAAGAAGCATGACATCTGCATCTGCTTCTAGTGAGGCCTTCAGGAAGCCTCTTCCTGGCAGAAAAGGAAGGACAAGAAGGACACAAGAGAGGGGGAGGAGGTGCAGGCCCTTTTCAGTACAAAGTCGCCAAGCCATTCATGAAGTCTCTCCCCCCATAACCTATGCACCTCCTACCAGACCCCACCTCCAACACCGGGATCAGCTTTCAATATGAGATTTGGAGAGGACAAATATCCAAGCCATATGGGAGGGATACTACAATATTATTATAAGCAAAATCACTAACAACTTACATTTATGTTACGGTGTGTAAGAAGAACACATCTGAGCTTTATTCATCACAAAATTTGTGGTAGGAAAGACGTTCTAACCCATGCCCCCCCCCCAACTTGTTCACTTGTAGGCAAATATCTCTGTAGCTATCTGGAAAGAATAGGTATAAAAAATCATAGCATCTAGAACTCTGGCTGTAATTCCTTAGAATAATGGCCCATCCCTAACTCAAGTTGTGCTAGATTATCCTCTGAGAATTTAAAGACACAGAATACATAATATTGCACACCAGAGCTACAAGATGTTTAGAATCAAGGCCATGGCAATCTCCAACTAAAGGAAACTGGAATTATAAGGGATCATGAGACTAATAAACATCCCTCAAGTGGAAAGTGGGTTGAACAGAGTACCTCAGAACAGAGGTACAGAGAGATGCAGAGAGAGAGCTGAAGGAGAGAGGACAGAGAGGGGAGGAGAGGGGAGGGGAGGGGGAAGGAGGAGAGAGATAGTTTCTCAGTTCTCCTGAATCCCAAGTTATATTTCCTTCAAGCGCCTAAAATGGATTTCATGGGGACCCTTGAATAATTGTAATAACTTTCCATTTTTACTTTTGCTTCTTTGAGTTAATTTCTATTACTTGCATCGAAATACTCATGACTAGAACATCATCAAAGCTGAATTATAGGTGATAAACCCAAGAACCAGCAGACACCCAGCAGCTGCTGCTGTCTTCCTAGCCAGAACATCCGTGGAGTGTACATTCCAGGAAATTATACATCTATTTTAAAAACAGCATTAGTTTTTTTCTCCTTGGTTGTAAAGCTAATGTAGAGAGACATTGTCAAGATGGTGGCCTGGAGGTACTTGGCACCTGCAAAAGAAGCAAATAGGCACCGATGCATGGAACAGCATATTTAAGCGTGAGTTGTGGGATTCAGCAAGGAAGTGACAGAGTCTCTGAGGCATGAGAGCTGGAGCTGGTGGCATGGAGAAGGAAGCAAAATAGCCATCTGGGATTGGCTAAGAGCCAAGAAGGACTCCCCATTGTGGGGAACAGGTAAGCAAGAGATCCCCAATAGTCTACATTCCCCCACAGATGCCTGAAGTCCTAACTACTGGAGGACCTGTTTGCCCTGCAGGCCCTGAGCCAATTACAGGGAGCTATGTGGAGGCCATGCAATGACTATGTCCCAGAGAGGGCATTTGTGCTGGGTGGGGATGTAAACAGCTGTAACATGATGCCATTTTTGGAGCAGAGCCACCACCAGACTACATCCTACTCTGGGGCTCAATAACCCTTGCATCACCGCATGCAGCCGTGCAGCGTCCTGTACCCAGGGAACAGGTGGTCCAACACAGTGGGAAGCTGCCCGGGACATATGGAGCTAAAGGATACACTCTGGGAACCTGAAGGCTGTCTGCCTGCTGCTGCTACCACTGCTGCTGGTGGTCCCACCCCTATCGTGGCAGGGCTGGCACATACATGTATATACCATGCAGAGGCCTCTAAATTAGCCTACCTGGGGCCCCTGCTGCCACCACTGGTGCCCACACATGCTGCCTAGGGGTCTGAGGACCAACCCATCCAGGGCCACCACTGCCACTACTGGTGAGCCTGCCCCCTCCAGAGGCAGGGCCGTCACACACCTGTAGCCCAAGACTCAGTCTGCTTGGTGTCCTTGTCCCTAGAAAAACCACTTCACAGCCTCTACAAGTAACTGTAGTCAAACCCCTGAAGATTTCACAGACACCAGTGCTCTATAGACCAAATGAACCCAACATAAATGTAGTTACAGAATATTTCACCCAACAGCTACAGAATACATATTCTTCTCATCAGCACACAGAAAATTCTCCAGGGTAGACCGTATGTTAGTTTATAGAACAAGTCTTAACAAATTTCAAAAGAATTGAAATCATATCAATTGTCTTCTAAGACCACAATAAAACTAGAAAACACTAACAGGAGGACTTAGCATAAATACATGAAAATTAAACAACATACTTCTGAGCAATCATATTTCTATGAAATTAAGAAGGGAGTGTAAAAACACCTTCAAATAAGTGAAAATAGAAACCCAATCTGCCAAAACCTATGAAATACAGCAAACGCAGTACTAAACGGGAATTTTATATCAGTAAATGCCTGTATCAAAAAAGTAGAAAGATTCCAAATAAACAGCAAATCAATGCAACACAACAACTAAAAAAGCAAGAACATTCCCAATTGAAAGTTAGTAAAAGGCAAGAAATAATAAGGATCAGACTAGAACTAAACAAAATAGAGACAAAAACCAAAAGAACAACAAAGCAGAAGGTTGGATTTCTGAATATATAAACAAAATTGACAAGCCATTGTCTAGATTAGCTACAAAGAGAAGAGAGAAGACTTAAAGGTCCAATGAAAAATACGGTATGAAAAAATGCTCAACACCACTAATCATCAGGGAAATGCAAATCAAAACCACAAAATCTTTTCTCACCCTAGTTGGAATGGCTATCATCAAAAAGACAAAAAACGGCTCAGTGGTTAGGGTGCTGGCCACATACACCAGGGCTGGTGGGTTTGAATCTGGCCTGGGCCTGCTAAACAACAAACAACAAGAACAACAAAAAAAGCCAGGTGTTGTGGCTGTCACCTGTAGTCCCAGCTACTCCAAAGGCTGAGGCAAGAGAATCACTGAAGCTCAAGAGGTTGAGGTTGCTGTGAGCTGAGATGCCACAGCACTCTACCATGGGTGACATAGGAAGACTCTGTCTCAAAAAAAAAAAAAAAATAAGACAAAAAATAACAAATGCTGGGCAGGATGTGGAGAAAACGAAACTCTGATACACTGTTGATGGGGGTGTAAATTAATATGGTCACTATGAAGGACAGTATGGATGTTTCTCAAAAACTAAAAATAGAACTGTCCTATGATCCAGCAATCCCACTACTGGATATTTATTCAAAGGAAATGGAATCAGTTTTTCAAGCGGGTAATCTTCGCCTCCATGTTAACTGCAGCACAATTTACAAAAGCTAAGATATGGAATCAACCTAAATGTCCATCAACAGACAAATGGGTAAAGGAAATGTGGTCTATATGCACAATTGAATACTATGCAGCCATAAAAAAAGAATGAAATCCTGCTATTCACAGAAATATTGTTGAGCTTGGAGTACATTATCCTAAATGAAATAAGTCAGGGCAGGAAAAGAAATACTGCTTGTTCTCATTCACAGGTAGAAGTTGAGAACTTTGGCTCATAGAAGTAGAGAGTACAATTGTGGCTAGTAGGGTCTGGGAAAGGGAGGGAGGGAGAAGAGGGAGAGTTTGGTTAATGGATACAAAAGTACTGCCAGACAGGAGGAATGATTTCTAATGCGCTATAGCACTGAAGGGCAAATATAGTGAACAACAATTATTACATATTTTTACAATCTAGAAGAGAGGATTTTGAATGTTCCCATCACAAAGAAATAATAAATGTTTGAGGTACTTGATATGCTAATTTCTCTGATTTAGTCATTACACATATATGTATGGAAATATCAGTCATAAATATGTACAATTATTACATGTCATCTAAAAAAAATTAAAGCGAAGAAGTTCAATTACAGGAAATACATAGATCTTTACCAGAAGAATGAAGTATATTTTGGTATATTTCAGAAAGCGCGTGTTTTAAAGATGGATTTGAAAGCCAACTAATTTTAATAGGAATTAAAAATTAGTTAGAATCAGTAGAACCTATATATCATTTGGACTGCTAGAAATACTTGGGTCTTATAACAACCCTTCACCACAGTCTGCACTGCCAACACGCTGATGGTTGAGTCATGGATGCATAGGTGATCATTGTGCTGTATTCTCTACTTTTATGTACGTGTGAAATTTTCCAAAATTAAAATAAAAAAGAACCAAATCATAAGGCTCTTTAAATGGTTATATTTCGGACAGTGAATGTAATAAAGCATCAAAGACTGTGAGAAAAGGTGGTCTCGGGATGTGGGGTGAAGAATTTTGTGTGCCAGCTGGAACGTTTACAGGTGATAGGAAACCCTGGGATAATTTTAAGCAGATGGAGTGTGTGTGAGTGTGTGCATGTGTCTGAGATGGTGTGTGAGAGTGTATGAATGTCTTGTGTGTGTGTGTGAGGGGTGAGTGCGTGACTGTGAGTCTGTGTGAGTGTGAGTGTGTGAGAGGGCGTGTGTAGGAGAGGGTGTGAAAGTGTGTTTGTGAGAGTGCATATGGTGTCTGTGTGACGTGTCTCTTGTTCGTAAAGGAACGGAACTGGAATGAATATCACAGCTGTTGGTGAAAAGTAATACTTGAAATCCGAACACGGCTTAGTCATTTTGGTGGTGATAGGGTGACCAACTGTCCCAGTTTTTCCAGGACAGAAAAAAGTTTTTCTGGGATATAGAACTTTCAGTTTTGAAATCTGGGTGGTTGGTCACCTTAGTGGTGTCAGTGGACAAAGGGTGCAAATCGTGAGTGAGCTCTATAGATGAAGGGTGCGTGATGGGTAAGGAAATAGAAGGAGAACCCAGCAGCTGAACGGAAATGGGAGCCAAGGGTGAAAGGTCTTCAGATCAGCTGAGTGGTCACCAGGACACATCCCCAGGGGATCAGAGACAGGGAGAACTCAGGCCACAGGTTTAACTTTTTAAAACTAACTTCTTCTGATCAAGACTTTCCACACCTATCTTTTAGTTACTTCGCCTTCAAAAACAAACAAAAGAATTAAAAATGTCTGGTATTGGACACAATTAATATGATCAGTGCCAAAAATATAAATTAGAATGCAGACATAGAAATTAATTAGTGAAATAACTCATGAACAATAAAAAGCAAAGATATTCTAGTCATTTAACAGTCTGGTTAGTTAACACAGAGGTTAAAGCAGTCTCTTGCTGTGTTTGGGGATACTTAAATTTTATTATATTATAAATCTTACATCAAGTAAAAATATTTTGTCAAAATATAGATATAAAATATAAACACATAGCTAACTTATAATACACAGTGAATAATTTCAACCTACTTGCTCATTTTGCTAATCTTACTTGACTGATGGATTCTACCTGGCAATTTTTGTGCTATACCATGAGTGGACTCTTGGGCTAAGGC
>CAUYRH010081061.1:0-17314 GCA_963574655.1 Perodicticus potto
GTAGCTGGGACTACAGGAGCCCACCACAACGCCCGGCCCTTTCTTTGTTGTAGCCGTCATTTTTGTTTGGCGGGTCCAGGCTGGATTTGAACCCGCCAGCTCAGGTGTACATGGCTGGCGCCTTAGCCCGTTGAGCCACAGGCGCCAAGCCCCTCTTACCTCTCTTAATGGTAGCTTTTTTCTTGACAATATAATGCCATAATCAAAATTTCACAATCAATACGGCTATAAGTAATTTGACAAAACCTGACCTAAAAATCCTTTTCGTCCATTTAGTGAAAAACTTAAGACAATATCCATAATACAACTTATTGTTCAATTTTACTGGTGGTCCCTTTTATAAAGCTGGCATTCTCTGTTTTAATTTGACTCAGTCATGAAATGCTACTGCAGGCTTAGCTACAATAGGTCTCACCCAGTTTCCCCCAAGGGCTTTTAATTTGTTTAGTTTGTTGCCCTTAGGCTTAGGTTCTTAGTTTAAAACCATTGCACAAACTAAATTTATTATTATATTATTGTCATTTTTTTAATATTATAATTTTTAAGCTTTTTTCTTATTGCCTATCTAGACTTCATAAACCCAGCATTCCCAAAATATAATTTCAGGCCAACACTTTGAGATGATTGCTAATGCTTGCAGAACTTGTAAGACACACCACCCTCGGTATATGGGGCCGGCACCCTACTCACTGAGCCACAGGCTGCCGCCCAATCAGCAATACTTTTAAAAATAGATTTTAATCAACAGGGGGAGAAATACAATGAAACAACCTGCTGTGACCCTAAAACTAGTTTTACCCATTGCTAATACCCACTAGTTTGTCACATCTCCAAAACTTTACTAGTGCCAATGAAATTTTTAAACAATACCTAACATTTCTTCTTATAAAACCTCCAGTCAGGGTATGATGGTTCTTGCCTATAATCCTAGCACTCTGGGAGGTCAAGGTAGGTGGATTCCTTGGCTCAAGAGTTCGAGACCAGCATGAGCAATAGAGACCCCGTCTCTGAAAAACAGCCAGCATTATGGCAGGTGCCTGTAGTCCCAGCTACTTGGGAGGCTGAGGCAAGAGGATCATTGGAGCCCAAGAGTTTGAGGTTGTTGTGAAGTATGACAGCACTCTACTGAGGGTGACAAAGTGAAATTGTCTCAAAAAAAAAAACTCTAACCTTCTCTTTGTTCTTTGAATATACTGAACATCACTCATTCTGTCTGTATGCCCCAAATTGTGATTCTTGCTTCCAATTAAAACATATTAAATTTAGAGATTTGCCTCTATATTTCATTTGGTTTTGACAGCTATAATACAGAAAGACAATAACAAGTATTGGCAAGGATGTGGAGAAAGTGGAACTGTCATACATTGCTGGTAGGGATGGAAAATGGAATAGACGTTTTGGAAAATAGTCTGGTATTTCCTCCAAAGGACAAACATAGACTTATTATTCAACCCAGCAATTCCACTCCTAGGTGTATATCCAGGAAAACATGTGTCCATATAAAACTTGTACGCAAATGTTTGTAGCTATATCATTCATAATAGCCAAAAAGTAGAAATAAGTGTTCATCAACTGATGAACAGATAAACAAAATGTTGCTAAGCAATCCAACAGAATACTATTCAGTTATAAAAAGGAAGTACTGAATCATGCTACAACATGATTATGCAAACATGAAAGGAGCCAGACAGAAGAGACCACATATTATGATTCCGTTTACAGTAGAACCTCTGTAAGTTGACCACCCAAGGGACTGTACAAACTGCTCAATGCACAGTGGTCAACATAAGGAACTAAGCCTACTGTACTGATATGTAGGTGTGGTGCATGTCCATCTGGTCTATGAAAATTAGATCAACTTAAGGAGGTGGTCGATGTCGAGAGGGGGGTCAGCTCTGAAGGTTCTACTGTATATGAGGTGCCCAAAATAGGAAAATCCATAGAGATTTGTGGTAGATCAGTGGTTGCCAAGGGCTGAGGGAATGAGTAATAGGAAGTGACTGATAATGGGTATGATGTGATAAAAATGTTCCAAAATTAGAAAGTGGTGATGGCTGTACAACTCTTTAAATATACTAACAACCACTGACTTACACAGTTTAACTGGGTGGATTTTAGGCACATAAATTATATATCAAATAAGAAGTTTAAAAAAGTTGAGATAATGTCTACTTCCTAGAACTATTTAAAGAATTTACTGAGATAGCACATACGAGAGATATTTACTAAATGCTAATTTGTTAATTAGGTCAGGACATAAAAGAAATCTTCTGAGGCTGGGTGCTGTGGCTCATGCCAGTAATCACAGCACTCTGGGGGCCGAAGTGGGCAGGATTGCTTGAGCTCAGGAATTGGAGACCAGCATGAGCAAGAGCAAGACCCTGTCTCTAAAAATAGCCGGGTGTTGTGGCAGACACCTGTAATTCCAGCTTGAAGACTGAGGCTAGAAGATCACTTGAGCCCAACAGTTTGAGGCTGCTATGAGCTATGATGCCACGGCATTCTACCAAGGGTAGCAAAGTGAGACTCTTTCTCAAAAAAAAAAAAAAGAAATCTTCCCATTTCCAGGACACAAAATGAAGAGGATAAATTTCATAGGACTCTACTCCAAATTTCAAGGCCAGATCCAATTAGATGATCTTTCAAGAGACAGAATTATTTTCAGTTAATAGTTTCTCAACTTTGAGGTAGAAATCTGAGAATGAGGTAGAGAGTTCAGTCTCCGACGAGTTAAGACTTGTAGCCCTGCTCAGTTTGAAACTTGTAAAAACAATTTCATCTTGTATCTACTTTCCCCCTTCCGGGCCTTTTGCCTTCTCTCCCTTGGCTGAAAACTCTTTTCTGAAAGGAAGAGCTAGTGTGATATGTTTGGGCAAGTGAAGATTCTCTTCACTCTACACACACTGGCATACTTTCACCTCCCATGCTTGGCTCAGAGTGGGTTTTGTTGTTGTTGTTGTTGTTGTTGTTGTTGTTGTTTTAACAAGCCAGGTAGTTTTATTCAAAGATCCTTTTGACACTGAGAGGCATCACCTGGATCCCCCACATAAACAACTATTGCTTTCAAAATACCTATTAAATGACTGAAAGTGTCTAAGAGGACACATGAGCAGATTAAAAAATTCTGTCTATAATATCTTGTTGAAGAATAGCACTTATTTATCACATTCATTACTGAACATCTATTTCAAAATTGAAATGTGAAAAATGCTCCAAACACACAGTATACATTATGGGACTCTCAAGGACACAGTTAACTCCTATTTTATTTTATTTCATTTTTTGAGACAGAGTCTCACTTTGTTGCCCTTTGGTAGAGTGCCATGGCATCAAGCTCACAGCAATCTCGCACTCTTGGGTTTAACTGATTTTCTTGCCTCAGCCTCCCAAGTAGCTGGGACTACAGGCACCTGCCATAATGCCTGGCTATTTTTAGAGACAGAGTCTCACTCTGGCTCAGGCTGGTCTCAAATTCCTGAGCTCAGGTGATCCACCAGTCTCGGCCTCCCAGAGTGCTAAGATTACAGGTGTGAGCCTCAGTGTCCAGCTCCTTAACTCCTATTTTAGAAAAGAGAAGGACTTCCACCTTTTACCTTATATACTTGCCATAAAATTTTTTTTTTTTTTGTAGAGACAGAGTCTCACTTTTTCATCCTTGGTAGAGTGCCGTGGCATCACACAGCTCACAGCAACCTTCAACTCCTGGGCTTAGGCCATTCTCTTGCCTTAGCCTCCGGAGTTGCAGGGACTACAGGTGCCTGCCGCAACGCCTGGCTATTTTTGTTGTTGTTGTTGTTGTTGTTGTTGTTGCAGTTTGGCCGGGGCTGGGTGTGAACCTGCCACCCTCGGTATAAGGGGCTGGCGCCCTACCCACTGAGCCACAGGAGCTGCCCTTGCCATTTAAATTTTTAAGAAAACAATGAAAATGCATTACTTGTGTAATAATGATGATAATAAAAACAATGAAGAATAATATACAAGGAATAGAAAAAAGAGAGACGTTAATACCAGTCTGTCTAAGATAAAGTCCTCTATCTGTAAACTCTGTATGGTAACTGAAACTCAGTAACTGTACATAATCCTGTAACTGAAGCAGTTGCTACTGAGTACTCAGGAGCACCTGCTAGAATAACTAAATCAATCACCACTTTCTCAAGAGCTACACAGTTTTTCATAAAATTAACATTTAATCATAAGGCAGTTAATTCTTAGATTGCTGTGATGAACAGATAATAAATATATACATCAGGAATTCCTCAGTCGGGCATCAATAAATAGCTCTTGAATAAGTTTATTTAATTCCACTCTGCTCTCTGACTAGACTACAGAGAGAGTTGGTGAAAATTTATAAAAGAAATCTAAAATATCAGGCGGCACCTGTGGCTCAAAGCAGAAGGGTGCCAACCTCATATACCAGAGGTGGTGGGTTCAAACCCAACCCCGGCCAAAAAAAAAGAAAATATCAATAAATGAAGTAAGAAGAATACTGCAATGTTCCCAAGGAGCCATTTAGGCAGCCTAGAAAAGGACACTTTAAACATGCACAGTCACCATAACTAAATGTTACTCAAAACACACCCAGGCATCTCTTGTACTTCAGGACAAGTGGGCTGGTCTTGTCCCACCGGTAGTCCAGAGTGGCTTTGCTCTTGGAGTTCTTTTGGCCTGGGGAAGCTACATTGGCAATACAGGTGGGAAAACTTGTCTCTTTCCTTCCTTAATGGGAAATTCACCTAAGGCCTTGGCTTTTAAGTGCATGTTACAAACACCAAAAACATTAATTAGTTCTAACTTGTCTATCTGGGGGAGCTAAGAAGAGAAATTATACCTCTACCTCCCAGGCTCTTCATCGCCAAATTAGCTACTAACTGATTTGCACACCAATTAAAATTTCTAAAAACAAACACAACACCAACAATTGTGATTGTATAGCATACCCTTGAGACTAATGAGCTCAATGGGTTTATCAGCTAAGATGCTTATTCCAAACAGCAATGTTGCCACATTAGAATGACATTTCCCGAAAACCCAGCCCTAAAAAAAAAAAAAAAAAACTCAATGAAAATCATCTCCTTGATAGCATTATGGTTTCTTGGGAAAAGTGTAGGATGACATATTTTCTGAGACTTAACTAATTATAGGCATAGTAGGTTCTTTTGCTTCATTGATTTATCTGAATATCACTCATGGTCATGAGGCTTCTTGAGTCCTACTGAGCCCACAGGCTTATCTCCATTGCTGACCTCTTTGACCTGTTGGCTGCAGATAATTACTTTCTCCTTTGAAACCCTCTACTCTTAGGGATTCTGCTCTTACCTAGTTGTCTTTTACCTCTATTAGGCAGTCTTTTTTTTTTTTTTTTTTGAGACAGAATCTCACTTTATTAATCTAGATAGAGAGCCAAGGAATCATAGCACATAGCAACCTCAAACTCTTGGGCTCAGCCTCCTGAGTAGCTAGGACTACAGGCACCTGCCACAACCCCAGGCTAGTTTTTCTATTTTTAGTAGAGACAAAGTCTCATGCTGGCTCAGGCTGGTCTTGAACTCCTGAGCTCAGGCAATCCACCTGCCTCAGCCTCTCAGTGCTGGGATCACAGGCATGAGCCACTGCGCAGCCAATAGTATCAATTCTTTAACCCTCCCTGCATCCATGTTCTTTGCTATATGACTTGAAAGTTTGTCCCACTCCACCCCTTTGACTTTGGGGTTGAGCCCCATGACTTGCTGTAGCTGACAGAATAAAGCAGAGGTGATGGATGCTTGCTCCAAGCTT
Source organism: Perodicticus potto (assembly GCA_963574655.1). Lineage (NCBI taxonomy): Eukaryota > Metazoa > Chordata > Mammalia > Primates > Lorisidae > Perodicticus > Perodicticus potto. The sequence goes on from CAUYRH010081061.1 coordinate 5,776, forward strand.
AGGTCTGCAAAGGCCTTGGCAGATGCTTCTCTCTGACACTTCTGCCATCGTCATGAGGAGAACATGCCCTGGTAAGCCACTGGCCCAGGGATGATCAGTACCATGTGCAGCAGAACCACCGCAACTGGCCTGTTAACCTGAAGCAGAGCTGCCTAACCAAACCCGGATAAGAGCAAGTGGTTATAGATGTGTGAACCATAATAAAGGATTAGTGTTTTGCCACTGAGTTTTAGGATAGTTTATTAAATATCTATGCCTAACTGATAGAATCAGCCTATTTGAGCTTTAGATTTGAGAAGTTACACAGATTCCTCACATTATTACCTAGTAATCTAACAGTAGAAGTAACAGTGATGATTAGGATGATGACAATAACACTAAAAAACAATTGCTAAAATATTGAACACTATGTGTTGAGCATTTTTAAGGTATTAATTAACTCATTTAATCCTAATATTAGTGTCCCTTTTCTTTCTCTCTTTTTTTCTTTTTTGAGACACAGCCTCAAGCTGTCACCCTGGGTAGAATGCTGTGGCATCACAGCTCACAGCAACCTCCAACTCCTGGGCTCAAGCGATTCTCCTGCTTTAGCCTCCCAAGTAGCTCGGACTACAGGTGCCCACCACAACACCTGGCTATTTTTTGGTTGCAGCCGTCATTGTAGTTTGGCGGGCCAGGGCTGGACTCGAACCCACCAGCTCAGGTGTATGTGGCTGGCGCCTTAGCTGCTTGAGCCTGATTGTATTTTATTTTTACAATGGTTACCAAATGCCCATCTTTCCTGCACTGATTTGAGATGCCACTTTCATTATTTACAAAATCCCCATTTTGGATGGTATCTGGGCTTCCCACTGATCAGTCAGACAAGTTCACGTGATGCTCCCACACTGTTTTAAATACTGAGGTTTTCTCTGGTGTGGCTAACTTTTTCCATTATTCTTGTTTTTCAGAAATATTATGAATATGTATTTTCTTTTTTTAGTAGTAAGATAGAACTTATATTAGAAATAGGAAAAGAACACAGAAAAGCACCAGAGCTTCTGGAAGGGGGAAAGAACTGAAGAACTCTGTTGGGAGGCACCACGTGGGCTCTTTCTAGAGCATTACCCGTGGCTGGCAGTTGGTAGGTGGAAATGAATGAATGTAGTTCCTCCTTCACTGGGGAGAGGTTATCCGGTCCTTTACAGTCTTTGTCCCCGAGAAGGAATTAGGGTGTGTGCACCTACCCAAGGTGGAACCACCCAAAAAACCATCACAGGCTGCTTGTTCATGATCTTATCAGAGCCCAGAGGGTGTGCCCCCCAAAGGGCAGTCTGCTTGTGCCTGGAAATGGGGGTCTGACTTCTGAGCTCACCTGGGCCTAGAGAATGGGGGGCTCCCTGTCTAGCCCTGAGTGGTAGAATCCTGTATCAATCCTCTCTTTCCCAATAGAAGCTCTAACTGCTGTGAGGGAAACGGGGCGCTGACCACTCCAAACTGCTTCCTGCTGAAGATGGATGGTCATGTGGGGAAGCAGTTAGAGGTTCCTCAGAGGAGGCTGATCCAGGGTTTACAGTCAATGGAAATTTAGGGTGGGGTGAAATATTCTCTTCATGAAATTGCCCAGGCCCAGAAAATTGGGGTCCCCTGTCCAGACTGGAATGAGGGAACCCTGTATCAACAGAAGGGGACAGTTAGGGTCTCTTCAGATGAGCGGTGATCCAGGGTCCACAATAGAGTCAGGTCTGGGCTGGAACCCTTTTCACTGTTTGTGGTTTGGTGATATTATCTCTGAAAGACATAAATCTCATTAGTACATTAAAAGGTAAGGTTAGAACAGTGAGAGGAGGGGGTAGATTTTGAGAGAAAACTGTATCCAGGAATCTATTCCCATAACTTACCAGCTGTAGAAGACAAGATAACAGAAAAGGGGCCTTCCCAAGTTGAGGTTAGGGAAGGTGAATTAGAAGGCAGAGTTGTGCGAGCCCCAGACTGGCGCACGTGTTAGACTTCCAACCCGTAAGCTCGTGCTCCACCTCCCCGGCATGACGGGCAAGACGGGCCAGGAGTGTGCCCTCAGCAGACTGGAGAGGCCTCAGGATCACCCCTCTGCTGGTGAGAGCACCAGCCTTCACTTTCATTGTGCCACAGCGGCTTTCCAGAGTCTGTAAAAGCCTGTAATTCCAAAGAAGCCTCGAAGCTGTTTGAGAGTTTGAAGTTTAGGGTGAACCAATATTGGTCTTATTCTTTCTGGGCCCAAGGCTCTCGTCCTCTGTGAAAACTGGAGACCTGGACAGTGAACTTCAGGTACACATAATTGCGCTTTAGCCTTGGAAACTTTGTACTCGCTTAATAGAGCTTGGGTAGCTTTGTGGCATTCCTCTGCATCTGGAGCTCCCAAAAGGATGTCATCTACATACTGAATAAGAGTCCTTATAGGATATGAAAAATGACTCAAGTCTGTGGCTAGGGCTTGTCCAAACAAGTGAGGGCTGTCCCTAAATCCCTGGGGTAACACAGTCCATGTGAGCTGGGTGTTAGAGTCAGAAGGGTCTTCAAAAGCAAACAGGTATTGGGAATTTTATTTTGCTCTTCCCACCTGTCCTTCGTGTATTTTTTTTTTTTTTTTTTGTCCATACAAATTTCAGAATCGCCTTATCTTACTGAAAAAAAACTTCCTGTAGGCTCCATTAAATGCAATGATTAATTTAGGGAAAAATTTTTCAGCCATTACTAATCAATGGGGTTTAGGGACCCATTTGTTTTAGGACCCACGTATTGATTATTCATATAGAAAAAAATTAAAATTAGATTCATACCTCTAGTAAAAATAATCTTAGATGGATTAAAAACCTACCAAGGAAAGTGAACACCTGTATTCGTCAGGAGCATTTTAGAGTTTTCTTCATTTAGCTTTTGTACATTTATTTCTAAGTTTATTTCAAGGTATTTTTGTCTTGTGTTGCTATCATAAAAGAGTATATCTCCTTGTTTTCACCTATGAAAGCTTTTGATTTCTGTGAATTCATTTTGTAACTTATGACTTTAGTGACTTGTCCTATTTTACATAGTTTTTTTTTTTTTTGCAGTTTTTGGCTGGGGCTGAGTTTGAACCCGCTACCTCCAGCATATGAGGTCAGCGCCCTACTCCTTTGAGCTGCAGGCACCGCCCTATGTAGTTGTTTTCTCAGTTGATTCTTATGGGTTTCATTAGTTGACAGTAATAACTTCAACTTCTTCTTTATAGTTTTAAAACGGTACTTCCAATTGTTGCCTCTCATTTAACTGCATTAGCTGGTGTGTCAGGACCAGTATAAAATGCTTGTGCTGATGGCGGGCATTGTTTCTACCTAGCGATTTTTAAAATTTGGATTAATATGAAGATACAAATGAGTAAGTTACCTTTTTGTGTTTCTAAGGTAAAGGCGAAGTTGTAGTTGAGCCCTTCACCCTTACACTGTGTGCATCGGGCGAGAGCTTAACAATCCCTTTCTCCTTTCTCTTCCGTCCCCCCTGAGTACACTTGTGTTTTTCTCTGGTGTGAGTATTTGTTTTTCTATTGGTTTCATATTAGTACTGAGTACACTGGATACTTGTATTTCCATTCTTGTGATACTTTAGTAAGAAGAATGTGTTTCAACTGCATCCAGGTAAATACAAATGATGTAAACTCTCCATCCTTTTTATGACTGAATAGTATTCCATGGTATACAAATGCCACAATTTGTTAATCCATTCATGGGTTGACGGGCACTGCTGTTTTTCTTTTTTTTTTTTTTTAATTTCAAAATATTAAGGGGGATAAAAAATATCAAGGGGGTACAAATGTTTTTATTATATGGATATATCACATAAATACTGGAGAAGGCAGGGCTATCAGAGTGCCTGGCACCAGGTCAGTGTTCAATGTCTTTTTTCCTGACTTCAATTGGAATGATTGCCACATAAAGCATGATGCTGGACTTGAGAATAAAGTTAATAAGTGTTAATGAAGTACATATATTCCTATATTATCAAGAATAAAAGTAATTGGTACTAGAAGTAAAAATTTACCAAGTGCCTTTTCAACATCCCTAGGAATGTGATTTTTCTTCTCAGATGTATTAAAATGGTATACTCATGAAATCTCTAATATTGGATTACTCTTACTTGACTGTATTCAATTCTCCTGGCCATGGAATACATATTTTTTATACTGCTGAATTTGGTTAGTTAAGATTTTACTTACAATGTTTATGTTGATATAAGCCAGACTTGGTTTTCTTTTTTGGGCATTGTTGGCTGTGTAATTGGCATTGGTGTTAAGCTCATTTTACAAACACATTTCAGAAGCTTTTCTTTTTTCACATGCTCTGCAATAGTTTAATCTCTACACTATTTTTTTCTTCTTTAAGTTCTGGTACATCACGATGTGTGACTGTAGTGCTTTCTTAATGTTGCAGCTCTTTAAAAAATCTTACCCATTTTTCTATTCACTAGTTCATTAAGATTTCTAACTCTTCTGAATTCAATTTTGATAAATTTTATGTTTCATTGGCTAATTACCCATTTCATTCAGATTTTCAAATTTTTTATATAGAGTCAATTAAATTAATTTTTATCTGGATTCTTGATTATATTCTCCTTGTGACTTATTTTTGATTGATTTTCTGCACTATTTAGGTGATTAGGCTAATTAGCCATTTATTTATTGTTTTTCTCTAAACAACAGATTTTGAACTTAATTACTAATTGCATTACATTTTTGGTTTTTTAGTTCATAATTTTCTACTTTTGTCTTTATTAATTGCAGTCTTCAACTTTACTTGGATTTATTTTGTAGTTTTTATCCTGACTTTTTGAGTTGGATACACTTAATTTATTCCTTTTGCTTATTGATTTACATAATAAGACTATGAATTTATTTCTGGGTACTGCTTGAATTATGTAACAGAGGTTCTGATATGTGATATCTCCTTATCTTCTAGGTGTTTTCACTTTTTTATTCAGATTTTGTTGAGTTATATAAAAGAGAATTAAAAAATCTTACCAGAAGTAAGTAAGGGGCTACTGACTTCTGGGTTTGTTATTGATTTTTAGTTTTATTGCTTTGTGGCCAGGAAATATTTGCACTCTTTCTACTCAGAATCTTTCTAAGAGGATATCACTACAGATACAACTTGATGATATGTATGTTGTATATACTTGCATGTGTATATATTATGCACACAGTATGCATATACACCATACATTCAACTTGACTTTGTCTTTATCTTTTATATCTTATGTTCTCTATAGTGTATAATGCACACTTTGCATAGTGTAGGAATTCAATAAAAGCTAAAGTTTATCATTTCAAATGACAGATGTAAAAAAAAATTGACCAAGGAGGGAGGCTGGTTTGGGTTGCACAGTTTTCAAGCACGGTATAAATGTTGGCATCACTTTGTAAGTGTGAACATTCACAAACTTAACAAGATTCTAAGACTTAACCCCTTCTTCATAAGCATATGTACACTTGGTAAGCTGAAACTTTTTACAATATTAAGCAAACAAATCAAAGCAGTCCAACAGTAAGGATTATTTGGAAGCATTCACATTTTATTGGAATCTCCCAAAGAACATCAAACATGGATACCATTTATAATCCCACTTGGAACTTGCTGGAATGCTCTTCCTTTGCCATTTCTCTTATTTCTCTCGCACCCCTATGGCGACTAAAGTATCTCCCCGTGCTCTTCCTATCAGACTCCCCAAATCTGTCCTTTCCTCATCTTTATCTTTTTTCAAGTACCCTTGATTCCAGCTGTGTTTCTCCTACTACAGTGCTGCTCTTCCCTCAAAATACAAGGCTGTCGGGGTGTCCTGGGGTTCTCCCCATCCTGCAGCTGTTGGCGTGTCCTGGGGTTCTTCCTGTCCGGCAGCTGTCGGGGTGTCCTGGGGTTCTCCCTGTCCAGCAGCTGTTGGCGTGTCCTGGAGTTCTTCCTGTCCGGCAGCTGTTGGCGTGTCCTGGGGTTCTCCCTGTCCGGCAGCTGTCGAGGTGTCCTGGGGTTCTCCCTGTCCGGCAGCTGTCGGGGTGTCCTGGGGTTCTCCCTGTCCAGCAGCTGTCAGGGTGTCCTGGGGTTCTTCCCATCCAGCAGCTGTTGGGGTGTCCCGGGGTTCTTCCTGTCCAGCAGTTGATGGCATATCCTGGGGTTCTTCCTGTTGGGCAGCTGTTGGGGTGTCCTGGGGTTCTTCCTGTCCAGCAGCTGTCAGGGTGTCCTGGGGTTCTCCCTGTCCAGCAGCTGTCAGCGTGTCCTGGGGTTCTTTCTGTCCAGCAGCTGGTGCACTCAGGTGCGAGTTACTGTAGGGGCGGCGGGAGCGCATCCCACACTGGGGTTCTTCCTGTTCAGCAGCTTTCGGTGTGTTGTGGGGTTCTTCCTGCTCAGCAGCTGTTTTTATCTATTATTCTGATCAATATGACAAGAATAACTAAGTGGTAAGGTTATCAAATCCAGAATTTTTCTTAGAAAAATCAGGTACAATATTTTACGATACTCATACATTATAAATTAATGTTCAAATTACTTCGTATTTTGTAGATATGACTTTTAAATCTAGAAGAGAGATGAGATAGTGTGTACTTTAAAAATGTTTTTTGAGACAGTCTCATTTTGTCACCCTCAGTAGAGTGCCATGGAGTCATAGCTCATAGCAACCTGAAACTCTTGGGCTCGAGTGATCCTCTTGCCTCAGTTTTGCTATTTTCATTAGAGATGGGGTCTTGCTCTTGCTTAGGCTGGTCTTGAACTCTTGAGGTCAAGCTATCTACCTGCCTTGGCCTCCCAGAGCTCTGGGATTACAAGTGTGAGCCATTGCATGGGGCCCTAGATTGTGTGCACTTGATAAAAAATTCCATTCTTTATAGTAAGAATATACTAAGTCACTGACTTATAATAAGTCTGTAGACCTCTAGTCTTTGTTTCTGAGATACAGATTTGTCTTCTTTTCAAGAAGGAATAAACTCATATAATGAATGAATTATTTTGCAGTCTAAAGAAGGTGCATTTATTGTCAGAGATTCAAGACATTTGGGATCTTACACAATTTCCGTGTTTATAAGAGCTAGAAGGTAAGCAATTGTGATTTTTGGTTACTTTGGAAATAATTCTTGGGACAGTCTTTTTTATGGAAATATCATTACGCAGAGAATATAAGTGACAGGCTAGCAAGGGAAAATGATTGCTGATTGTTAGGAAAACCAGCCAGTCCATGATGTATCTCTGACACGTTGTGTGACATTGGATAAGTTACTTAATCTCTCTTGTCCCTCTTTTCTCGAGCATCAAGTGAGGGGGGTTAGGTGGGTTGTAGGGGACGCTGTTCTGATGGGGCTTTCCTCAAATTCCTTGGTCTTTCTGAAGTTACCTGCAGAGAAGTCTCTTTCACTCAGAAGGTTCCCTGTGTTTTTCTATCTGAAGATGTTCTCTGGCTGTGGAACTTGTGGGCCCCATGACTAAGCTGGAAGTGCCTGAGATGTAACATCTCAGGAGCAACCCTATGTGGATGAGAATGGACAAAACCTCAGCTTCTGTGTACTTGAGCAGGACAGGTGCACGGTGTGTTCCCCAGTCCCTGTTGGGTTGCTGGTGGGATGAGCTCGAGCTGCCCCCGCAGTACCCCGCCCCTGAGAGCACCCTCCACTGACTTTCACCGTCCCTGCCTCAGTCTCTCCACAGTGTGGGATGAACTCGAGCTGCCCCTGCAGTACCCCGCCCCTGAGCACACCCTCCACTGCCTTTCACGGTCCCTGCCTCAGTCTCTCCACAGTGTGGGATGAACTCCAGCTGCCCCCGCAGTACCCCACCCCTGAGCGCACCCTCCGCTGCCTTTCACCGTCCCTGCCTCAGTCTCTCCACAGTGCATTGGTTCATTCCTGTCACCAGTACTTGCGAATCAATGTCTAGTTACGAGTGTCCATTACGAGCTCTACATTTTCGGACACTGGCCTTGGCACTCGGACCACATTTGCTGAAGTTGTGTTTGATTCTGAAGCCTCAGTAATTTAGTTGAGGAGTTTTGGATGAAGAGGCGTCTAAAGCGTTTAGTCAACGTGTTCTTCAGCGCAGTGTTGCTAGGATGACAGTTTCAGGATTGGAGTCCTATTGCCTAATCAGTTGGTTTAGTTCCAAAGTGATATCTTGCTTGCCTATTAATTCACATTTTATTGATTGTAGAGGTACAGAGGCTGCAATAAAACATTATCAGATAAAAAGGAACAGCTCAGGACAGTGGTATGTGGCTGAAAGACATCTCTTTCAATCAATCCCCGAGTTGATCTGGTATCACCAGCACAACGCGGGAGGTAAGTGAGGAACTTGGAGCTGGTGGGTCCAGGAGCCAAGCCCGTGACAGCCCAGGCATCTTTTGTGTCTTACATCCAACAGGAGCAGGTCTCTCCGCAGATGCGGCTCACAAGCTTGAAACACAATTTGTCTTTTGAACAGTTCTCCTCATCTACGCTTCTTTGTTTAGATAGAAAAATGATGGACGACAGTGAAGCAAATGACCATCACCCCTTTGTTCTAGGAATTTGTATGGGGCTAAAGGCAATAGGATTTATTCTTCTTCCTTTTTTCAAGAGAATTTATTTTTTTCCCCATTTTCTTTTAGTTAATAGGATTTTAAACACTCCAAATAATGATGTTTCTTTTTCTTTGCTTCCACAAATCTGCTCCCTACTTAGATAATTGTACTAGAAAATACCCTTAAATTTTTTATTCTCCATTCTTTCTTGTTTGGAGAACAGAAAAAGTTACAAGGAAAACAGCTTTCACACTTACATTTTGGCCTAAATATACAAGAGGCATACTTAACCCACTCCCCCAGCCATTGTTTGCAATAAGTGCTATTTGTTTAAAGCTATTACTTTTCTTTTTTTGACACAGAGTCTCACTATGTTACCCTCGGTACAGTGTTGTGGCGTCACAGCTCATAGCAGCCTTAAACTCTTGGGCTTAAGTGATTCTCTTGCCTCAGCCTCCCAAGTAGCTGGGACAACAGGTGCCCACCATAACGCCTGGCTATTTTTTGTTGCAGTTGTCATCGTTGTTTAGCTGGCCCAGGCAAGGTTCAAACCTACCAGCTTCGATGTATGTGTCTGGTGCTCTAACCACTGTGCTATAGGTGCCGAGCCTTAAAGCTATTACTTAAGGAGAGATATAGAATCCCAGAAAGTTCCACGACAATTATAATCAGATCTCTGGACTTCGGGCCTCACCCAGCCTGTGCTGGAGCATTCCGAGCCCAGGGAGCACCTTACCTCAGCATTACAGAATTTGGAACCACTATAACTTTTCATATTATTTTGACTTCTTGTTCATGCAGTGCTTTTTAGATTTCTGTCATGGAAAGTCATGTTGACAAAAAAAGAAGAAAAACCTTTAGGAAAGGGCTCACTTTTCCATTATCCTAGCTCTGAATATCAGGAACATATCCAGGGAAATGTATCCACTTATGGGGTGAGTCTAGATGGATACTCCAGGTGGTCACTGGCCGTTTGGTTGTGGGGAAGGGAAGGTACAAAATGTCTGGATGGGGCAAGGGAGGCCATAGTGGTAGGTAGAGAGAGAATCAGGAGACCAGGGCTGAGTTTTCTCCTTCACATTCCTCTTTCCCCTCCCTCGAAGAAAACATTTAAGAAAGAGTGGTTTTCATGGTGAGGTTAAACAAAATGAGGTAGATTAGGACATGCCAACATCACAAGATGTTAGCTGTAAGCCAGGTTTGAAAAATAAGGAGTGCAGAGCTGTGTATTAAGAGTAGAGATAGGGGGTGGCGCCTGTGGCTCAAAGGAGTAGGGCGCCTGCCCCTTATAATAGAGGTGGCGGGTTCAAACCCAGCCCCTGCCAAAAACTGCAAAAATAAAATAAAATAAAATAAAATAAAAAAGAGTAGAGATAGGATCAAGATTTCTAACTGGACACAGTAGTAAGTCCCTTCTCCCCAGAGACGAATCAGAATAGTAAGCAGATTCTTATCTTTTGAATAGATTATCTAGTTGTCTAGAAGACAACTCTAAGGTTAACCAGGGAAGTGACGGGAAGTACCCAAAGTGGGTAAATATATATATCCACTGCTTTGTTTGTTTGAAAAAGCAAACAGAAACATGCCCTGGGGAAAGGACAATGTTCAGTAAGTGGTGCTGGGAAAACTGCAAGGCCATACACTGAAGAAGGAAACTGGATCCCTGTCGCTCACAATATACAAATTAACTCAAGATGGATCAAAGGCTTAAATGGAAGACCTGAAATCATAAAAGTCCCAGGAAAAACCCTACTGGACATTGACCTTGGCAAAGAATTTTTGAATCAGACTAGAAAAGCAAATGCAATCAAAATAGACAAATGAGATTTGAGTAAATGAAAAAGTTCCTGCATAGCAAAACAAATATTCAAGAGAGTAAATAGACAGCCTACAGAATGGGAGAAAATATTTGCAAAGTATGTTTGAAAGGACTAGGATCCAGAATCTACAAGGAACTCAACCACCTGCTTTCCCCTTGTGCTCATGCACTTGTTTGTTTTCTCTCCCCACCATGAGAGCAGGAGCCATCAGTGTCTGATTCATACTATCTCCCAGATAGTGCTCGGCACATTCCAGGTTATTAAGAAATATTAGATGAAGAAGTAAATAATAAGCCCTTATTGAACTCAACTGAAATGGAATGTGTAGAATTCTACATGCTCACCCAATCAAATGAAGTCTCACTTACTCTATCATGCTGTCTTAGTCTGCTTCTGCTGCTTATAAGCTGAAACTGGGTAATCTCTAAACAAAAGAAATTTATTTCTTATAGCTATGGAGGCTGAGAAGCCCAAGGTCAAGGATCTACACCTGGTGAAGACTTTGTCATTGGTGGGGACTCTTGGCAGAGTCTTGAGGTGGTACAGGGCATCACATGGCAAAGGGGCTGAGTGTGCTAGCTCAGGTCTCTTCTCTGCTTATAAAGACACCAGTCCTAGTCACATGATGGCCCATTGATCCATTCACGAGGGCAGATCCCCAGGAGCCAATAGCCTCTTAAAGAGCCCACACCTCTCGTGTATGTATGCCACAGGAGGACTAAGTTTCAACAGGAGTTTTGGAGGGAGCATTCACACCATGAATTTTATTTGTTTTTAAACTATTTTGAAAGGGTGGTGGTGGGAAAATGGGTACATTTAAATATTGTTGTTGGTTGAATGAATTAGTACACCCTTTCTGGACACCCCTGTAACTGGAAATCACAATTTTATAAGGTGACAATTTAAGGGGTACGTACAATAGAGAAATCTTAGAAATAATTACGAGGTCTATTTATAGTCATTAACATAAATCAATTATGATAGTCTGAACTTTGTTATTTAATTTAATTCATTGCTTAATTACTGTTTTCCTATGAATGATTATACTGTGGTTAATATGTTAGCATAGCAGTATTCCCAGATAGTTTTTGTTTGTTGGGAGGTTGGGCTTTGGGGGGGCAGAGTTAATACTTTGCATGAAATATCTTATTTTATAGCAGTGAAATTGCTTTCTCTTTTGTCTTGTGATTTTTTTT
>CAUYRH010081065.1:0-12619 GCA_963574655.1 Perodicticus potto
GGGCTGAGCTATAGGTGCCAAGCCCTATGTATAATTTTTGACTCCCCTAAAACTTTACTAATAGCCTATTGTTTTTTTTTTTTCCCGAGACAGAGCCTCAAGCTGTCACCCTGGATAGAGTGCCATGGCATCACAACTCACAGCAACTTCCAATTGCTGGGCTCAAGCGAGTCTCTTGCCTCCGCCTCCCAAGTAGCTGGGACTACAGGCGCCCACCACAACGCCTGGCCATTTTTTGGTTGCAGCCGTCATGGTTGTTTGGCAGCTCCGGGCTGGATTTGAACCCGCCAGCTCAGGTGTACGTGGCTGGCGCCTTAGCCCGCTGAGCCATAGGCACCGAGCCAATAGCCTATTGTTGATCGGAAGCTTTATTGATAACATAAATAGTTGATTAAAATATGCATATTTTGTATGTTATATGTATCATATACAATATTCTTGATAAAGTAAGCTACAAAAAGCTTAAAAAATGTTAAGAAAATCATAAGAGAAAATTATTTACTATTTAGTGGACGTGGATCATTATGGGGTCTTCACTCTCATTGTATACTGAGTGGGCTGAGAAGGCAGAGGAGGGGTTGGTCTTGCTATCTGAGGGGTGGCAGAGGTGGAAAAAATCTGCAATTAAGTCCGAGTTGTGTTGTTCAAGGGTCAGCTGTGTTTGTTGAAAGAATGAATGACATGAAATGCTAGAATGGCTTGGGGGCTGTGTTGAAGCCTGTCTGGAGAGGAGGATGAAGTGGTCCCTCACCTGTCTGAGATGGATAATCACATGATACTGCCTGTATGTTGTCTTGCAAGGCACCCAGTGGGATCTCATTCATTTCTCATTTCCGAAGACCTAATGCTTCATGCATGGGGGACTCAATATATGTTTGTTTTGATTTTTTTTTTTTCCAATCAGCATTTGAATTTGAGTTCCAAAGTACGGGTCAGAGCTAGCTCACCAGAGTCCTGGTTTGGCTTTATTTTAATTATATGAATTACCATAATTTCTAGTATTTATTGGTTGGAAGATTTCACAGAAACATCTGGATTTCTGGCTTCTCCTGAATTGAATCAGAAGATGCGCTAACATTGGGCCTCCATCTGTACATGGTAGTAGACAGCTGGCACTGTCCTGTCCAGAATAGGCTTCCTCATTCCAGTTTGCCACAGTCTCCACCCCTCTTTATCATAGCTTTAATTTTTTTTTTTTTTTTTTTTTTTAAGACAGAGTCTGAAGCTGTCACCCTCGGTAGAGTGCTGTGGTGTCACAGTTTACAGCAACCTCCAACTCCTGGGCTTATGTGATTCTCTTGCCTCAGCCTTCCAAGTAGCTGGAACTACAGGCGCTTGCCACAACACCTGGCTAGTTTTTGGTTTTAGTTGTCGTTGTTTGGTAGGCCCGGGCTGGATTCGAACCTGCCAGCTCCGGTGTATGTGGCTGGTGCCCTAGCCGCTGAGCTACAGGCACTGAGCCCATAGATTTAATTTTAAGGCCAAGTGTCCACTGCCTCTTCCCTGCTCTTTCTCACACCTGGTGTCACTGATGGCACCCACCTGGCACCTTTTGGTATTTGAGGTGGCATCTTTTGCTTTGAAGCTCAACCTTTTGGTGACATGACTGGGGTTGATCTGACTTGATTTAATGACATGAAGACCCTGGTGGCTTTGGCAGAATTGTGTTGGCAGACACAATTATTCTTGCCTGTGGAAATTGAAGCAAGTGTCTAATTTGTCATACTGGCTCCAGATTTTCATGGTGAGACCTAGTTTTTATTATTAGGTCTAATGGTCAGTAAAACTTCAGCTCATAAAAATTTGCCCAAACATTTTGCAAAAATCAATAAATGGATTGGGATAATAACAAGAGCCTAAACATTCTGATGCAAGCTTCCCCCAGCTTGGGAAGAAAACGAGGATAGCATCTCCGCTATTGGAGGTGTGGACCTGTGCTTACCTCTTGAGAGGTTGAGCAGGGCCTTTAAGGAAGCCATATTTTGGGGGCAGGGACGTGGTGCATAGGCTCTCACTCTGGGCCTTGGTGACATGTTGGCCAGATCATTCTTTGTGTGTGTGGGCCATCCTGTGCATTATAGGATGATTAGCAGCATTCCAGGCCTCTACCCACTAGATGACAGAAGTATGTCCAGACATTACCAAGTGTCCCCTGGGGGGTAAAATCACACAGCTTCCTGTGGAGGGATATGGAGGAGAAATTTAGGGCAATACCTTGGTCTTCATCTTTGTGTTTTCCTAAGAGCTTGGAGGCTGTTGCACTTCTAGCATAATTGGCTTAGTGGGTTTGCCTTGGAGAAGCTTAATGAGACTTTAAGGAGGTTAAACTCCAGTTAGCTAGAAAAGGACCTGCAGCAGCCTCTGTCCACTGAGGGCTGCGTCCTTCTTACTACCTTTATCATCTCTTCTGGTTGGAGGGTGTGACAGTTCGGTCTCACTGGTGACAACGCCTTTCTTTGGAGATAGCTTTGACGATCTCCTTCCTTTAAAACTGTCCAAGGAAAGTTGGACAATTACAAAGTGAAGATTCTACTTAAATATGCCCTTAGTTTAATTGTGCGATTCATCTCCTGGAGAAAGTTGCCAAGTTCTGGCAATTGGGTGTTAATGACCAGGGAGGGTAGCTCTAGGCTGGCATCCTGTGATCCTCAGGTAGTGATTGAGAATTTATGGAGCTTCCCCTCTCTGTGAATTTTCTCTCTGAGAACCTTAGGTAACTACTTGCATAGAGAGCATTTATCAAGTGCCTAAGTTTTCCCTTTCTGAAAAACTGGTCTTTTAAAACCTTGGATCATGTTCTTTACACCATGTTTCATTCATCCATTCAATCATTTGTTAGTAATGGAGTACCTACTATGTGCCACCCCTGTCCTGGACACTGGGGATTTAGCAGTGAACAAGACAGAGCAGACGAGGTTCTCAGGGAGCTTACACTGGGGACAACCAACATGACTTCAGATGGTGGTGAGTGCCACAAAGACCTAAGGCCGGAAGAACCAGAGTGAGAACAAGTTACTGTAGAGAAATGGCCACAGGAGACCTTTTGGGGGAGGTGACATTGGACCTAAGAGCTCAGCTGGCCACGCGAGGACTTGGGGGAAGGGAGTCCCAGCGAGAGGGAAGAGCATGAGCAAAGGCCCTGAGGAGCACGGTGTTGTCACGGTATCACGGAGTTTAACTCAAAGGAACCACAGAGCCCATCTCATAAAGATTTTGCCTGGAACATTCTGCAAAATGCAGAAAGCACTAACAGAATGCCTTGTGGTAATATAATAGAGGGCCTGGAAACTCCAGGGATGGTGTTCACCCCACCTTGGCAAGGAAATGGAGCACCTTGGTCCCCACCACAGGCATGGGCCTTCTGACCCATTTATGTCTGAATGAATCCCAGGTTTTAGAAATTCAGTTTAGAGGTAGGGTATGGTAGCTCACGCCTGTAATCCTAGCACTTTGAGAGGCTGAGGTGGGTGGATTGCCTGAGCTCACAGGTTCCAGACTAGCCTGAGACGGAGTGAGACCCCCATCTCTAAAAATAGCCAGGTTTTGTGGCAGGTGCCTGTAGTCTCAGCTACTTGGGAGGCTGAAGCAAGAGAATCACTTGAGCCCAAGATTTTGAGGTTGCTGTGAGCTGTGAGGCCACGGCTTTCTACCAAGGGTGACGAAGTGAGACTCTTCTCAAAAAAAAAAAAAGAAAAAAAGAAATTCAAGTTATATTGTTTTAGGAGTCCCATCTCCATCTTAGAATCTTAGCTGAAACCTTTTAGGGTGAGACCAACTTGGAATTTCCCACTGCCCAGTTGCTTTTGATTCTCCTCCAAAACTTGTTATTCAGATGATGAAACACCTTTTGTAGTTAAGATGACTTTATGCAGGTTGCTAGAAAATTCTTCTTTTAAAACTAGATGTTATTGAATTGATCTGGCTGATTGAAACGAGAAAGACCTTGTAAATTGATGGTACTATTTAAAAAAAAAGGTGAATTGTCTAGAAGAATATAAAGGGAAAAGTAAAAGCTTCAGTACTTCCCTTTCCTCCATTCTCAGAGGTAGCCATTGGTAATGATAGTTTGTAGACTGTCCTTCTAGAACGGATTTCAAAGCTTCTGCAAATACTATGTGAGGGTGTGTATGCATGTGTATGTGGATGCATATATATTTTTTCCTCCCCAAATAGGTTCACTTTTTTTTTTTTTTTTTTTGAGAAAGAGTCTCACCTTGTCACCGTGGGATTAAGTGCCATAGAGTTATCATAGCTCACAGCAACCTCAAACTCTTGGGCTCAGGCGATCCTCATGCCTCAGCTTCTTGAGTATCTGGGACTACAGGCGCCCACCACCACGCCCAGCTAGTTTTTCTATTTTTAGTAGAGAGAGGATCTCACTTTTGCTCAGGCTGGTTTCGAACTTCTGAGCTCAAGCAATCCACCAGCCTCGTCCTCCCCAGAGTTCTAGGATTACAGGCGTGAGCCACCGTGCTGGGCCAGGTTCAATTTCTAAATGCTGTTCTGTATCTCTCTTTCTTCACTTAAAATCCAATATTGATTTTCATTCTTTATTAAGTCCCTGTCAATCAGAAGAAAAAGGAGATAACATTTCCTTACAGACATACATTTTGTCCATTATGTGGCTAAGCCATGTATTCGCCCCCGTCCCCACTTGGTGGATTTGGGAATGCTTCCCAGTTTTTTGGTGTGATACAGTACCACCGTGACACGTTCCTGGGCACTGTTCCCTGCACATGTATGAAAACATATGTAAATCAAATAGCAGAATACAATTTCCCACAGGAAATTGCTAGGTTGATGGTATATGCATTTTGAAATTCGGTAGTTAATTGCCAGGTTGTCACAGCAATTAGTCTCCCGGTAATAGACCTACCAGTATTGATTAAGCACCTGTTGTGTTCCTTGCTCTGAACATTGAGCAAGCTGGGAATTGACCAGGCTCCTGTTGGTTTGCTGTGTGTGAGAAGGTTTTGCCCAGTTAAATCTTACATTCCAGAGGGCTGGGATCAGGAGACCAAAGTATTAGGGTGCTTTGGATTTGTTCCAGTTTTTGCAAAATATTTTTAAATTTTAAATAGTTTTTGACATCTGTATTATTTTTAAAAAGTGAAAGCTTTACTCTTAATCCCGCCATGCAAATGCCAATCTGATTTTTATACATAAGCTTTCTAGTTTAAGCACAGTGTTTTGATTGCAAAAGTGACAGTTTGGTAAAGAGATGTTTATTTATTTATTTATTTTTGAGACAGAGCCTCAAGCTGTCACCCTGGATAGAGTGCTGTGGCATCACAGCTCACAGCAACCTCCAATTCCTGGGCTGAAGCCAGTCTCCTGCCTCTGCCTACCAAGTAGCTGGGACTACAGGCTCCCACCACAACGCCCGGCCATCTTTTGGTTGCAGCCGTCATTATTGTTTGGTGGGCCTGGGCTGGATTCGAACCCACCAGCTCAGGTGTACGTGGCTGGCGCCTTAGCCCTTTGAGCCACAGGCGCCCATCCGGTAAAGAGATATTTAAATAAAGGCTGGACATGCTTCTTTCATGGGCTAATAATTAACTAAGGTATTCTTGGGTTCCTTTCTTTGTAATGATATAAACATTTATAAACTTTAAGTCAAAATAGATTCTTATTATCATTACTGAGCTTTTTCCTACTTAATATGCCATACTTATTAATACAGGCAGTCTCCAAGTTATAAACATCCCACTGATACAAGACTCACACTTATAGTAATAAGTAAATGTATTTCATTTAAGAACAAACTTACAAAACCCATCTCGTTTGCAACCTGGAGAGTGCCTATGCACAGAATTGTACTAATTCTTTTTTTTTTTTTTTTTTTTTAAGAGACAGAGTCTTCACTGTATCACCCTTGGTAGAGTGCTGTGGAGTCATAGCTCACAGCAACCTCCAACTCCTGGGCTTAGGCGATTCTCTTGCCTCAGCCTCCCGAGTAGCTAGGACTACAGATGCCTGCCACAACACCTGGCTATTTTTTGATGCAGTTTGGCCGGGGCTGGGTTTGAACTCACCACCCTCGGTATATGGGGCTGGCTCCCTACTCGCTGAGCCATAGGCGCCACCCCGTACTAATTCTTTTTAATAGATATCAAATATTGCAACTTACAGATTTGCTAAGATCAATTCAGCTATTCCTCTATTAATGACCCCTATTTGCATTGAGTTCCCATTTTTTTGTTCCTGTAGACACTGCTCCAACGAGTACACTGTAAAACGGTTAAAATTATGTAAATTTTTATTTCTAATAGAAATGGCCTGCTTATTTTCCAGAAAGGTGGTAGCGAATTCATTTCCAATGACAGTGAATGAGAATTCCTGTTTCCTTGCATTCTTCCCAGCACTAAGCATAACCACATTTTGTTAATATGATTACAAACATGTTTTCATCTACATTTCCACTTGGGTTTGAAGCTGGGCATCCTGTGACATTTTCCACAGGGCTTCGTGTGTCTTTCTGTGTTCTTTTTGGTTATGTGTAGACTGGTTTGTCTTGTTCCCGTGAATTTGCAGAGGCTCTTACTATTTTGGGGACCTTATCAATTTTTCATACATATTATAAATATTTTGCCTATTGGGCATGTTAACATTCTAGTCTCATCCATTTTGTATGTAGTTTTGCAGGGTTGCACTTGTAGATTGCAGACCATTTTGTATCCTGTGTTTTTATTTACCTCTGGTTTTAAGAATTTTCCCATGGCTGGGCGCGGTGGCTCACGCCTATAATCCCAGCACTGTGGGAGGCTGAGGAGGGAGAATTGCCTGAGCAAGAGAGAGACTCCAACTCCTAAAAAAAATGAGAAACCCAGTCAGGTGCTGCGGATGCCCACAGCCCAAATCTGAGGTTGCAGTGAGCTATGATACCATTGCACTCTGCTCAGGGCATAGGGTGGGACTCTTGTCTCAACAACAACAACAACAAAAAAGAATTTTCCTATGTACTTACATGACATTTGCAATTATCTTTAAATGTCCATCCAATCAATAGTTCCTTGTGTGGGTGGACTGTAATTCATGTAATTATTACCTGTAGTTTGACATTTAGATTGCTGTGATTCTTTTCCCTTTTTTTCTTTTAAAGAAAACATTGTAATGAATATCATATGAATATAGTGCCTGTTGGCTTATTTCCTTAGAATATATTCTCAGGAGTGGCATGAATAGCTCAGAACATGTGAAAAGATTTTGCTGTAGTTATTACCTTATGTGTTTTCCAAAAATGAGCTGGCCTAAATAGTCTCAGGCTATTCTAACAGGGTCTATGGATACCCATTGTTATTGTTATTTGGAGCAGATGAGGGGCAGGCTGTTTTCAGGTTTCTCCAATCATCCTCTTGAAGTTGGAAGGAAGAGGATTGGAGCTGTCTGGCATTGAGAAAGGTGACCTGATAGTTATAATTAGGTTAGCTTATCTGGGAGCCCTTTGATAAAGGCTTCACTGATTTACTAACCCAGGATTCTGGAGAAAAGACACGTTAGATCAAGATGTCTCTGGGGGCTGCCGTTGGAGTTTAGTAGGGCCCTTCCTTCTTTTACTTTTGTCCTATCTGAGGTCTGTGGAGTCTGTTAGCCGCTTCATATCTGGTGCTGGGGACAGAACTGGACTACTTCTGGTTCATGGTATGCTTACTGTAGGGAGGGGCTGGAGAAAGGGCTCACCTGTTATTCTCCAAGGGACAGTGTGGGGTATGGTGGGGGATGTTGGGCTAAGGGAAGGTGCTACTCCAAAAGAAAGCCAGGGAAGTCCATGCAAAGCTCAGGGCTTTTTTTTTTTTTTTTTTTAAGAAGAAGAAAGAAAAGAAAAGAAAAGGGAGGTATAGGAATGGATCAGGTGACAAGGTTTAGGAGCCTGAGTTGGAAAAGGGCCTTGCTACATTCCAGTGTGTTACCTTGGGCCATTTATTTCTGGAAGCCTTAGTTTTTTTTTATCTGTAAAGTGGACGTCATGATCATGCTGTGTATCTCATAGGTTTGTGAGGAAGGAAAGTCCTATGTGGAGGATCTTAGCAGATGCTAGCTGGGGTTATGAAGGCGGTGAGTGGGCCTTGAAGGCAGTGGGGTGGCATTTCTCTTCTTGGAATTTCTTGGTCATGCAGGCCTTGATGGAATCAGGATGGAGCCCGGCCAGATGCATCTTGACTCCAAGGACACCTGACCGGGCATTTGAGATAATTTAGGTTAACTTACCCTGTCAATCCAGGGTATCTTGGTGAGTGTGTGTGGGAGTCTGTTGGGCAACATGAGTGTAGGGTTTTGGCTCTGAAATTGGACTGATGTATGGAGAATTTCATTCTGCAGGTTTTAATTGTGGTTTAGGATTGAGGAAATTTAATTACCTAAATCAGGCCATGTGTGTGAAGCTGAGCTACCACTCTGAGAACTGCTGACAGGTGCATACTTTGGAAGTTCCAGGTTTTCTGTTACTGTAAACATGTAGTGATTGAATTACTTAAAGGGACTTTTTCCTTTTCTTCTCCTCATTCTCATCTTTGATATCCTAAGAGGTGCAGTCTAAAATGAAACACTATAGAAACAGATAAAAAGTAAAAATACTTCATCCCCCGACTCTTCTAGAAATAATCCTATTGGCGGATTGGTGTTTTTAACATTTAGCCTTTCTTCTCCACAGATCTAAATATTATATACCATATTTTTTAAAAATAAGAATAAGATCCTATGAAAACATACTCTATTTTTTGTTTTATGGACGGGTGCTTCTTGGATATGACCTATTTTCAACATGTATTTACTTGAAGATGAAACATAAACAGGAACTTAATTAAATAATTTGCTAATAAGTTTTTTCTTGAGGCAGTTGGTGATAGCCGTTTTTTTTCTGTTGTTTTTTTTTTTTGAGACAGAGTCTCAAGCTGTCACCCTGGGTAGAGTGCTGTGACATCACAGCTCACAGCAACCTCAAACTCTTGGGCTGAAGTGATTTTCTTGTTTCAGCCTCCCAAGTAGCTGGGACTATAGGCGCCCACCACAATGCCCAGCTGTTTTTTGGTTGCAACTTCATTGTTGCTTAGCAGGCTCGGGCCAGGTTTGAACCCGCTACCCTAGTTGTATGTGGCCAGTGTCCTGCCGACTGAGTTACAGGTGCCGCCCAGCCTTGTTTTTTAACTTCTGCCTACAGGGAGGTCCTGGGGTAACTGTGAAGTGGGACTTGTGCAAGTGGGTGTCTTAGACCCTTTCAGGTGCCCCTACGGGAGGTAGAACTGCTGAGGCCTTTGAATTTCTCCCATGGTTTGGTCCCCTTCACTTGATAGTCTCTGAGGGTTTCCTTAATAGCTTTTAACTGGGCTTGAGGCTGGGAATCCAAAGGTTTGCAGAGCAGGCTTCTTTGCCTATATTGAGCTTCCAGTCTTGTAGGGTAAATGGACAAGTCAATGGAAGCCCATACCATGAAGTACTTTGAAGGGGAGCTCATATGGTGCTCTGTGAATGAATAGGGAGGATTTCATCAGGTTGGAGAGAAAAGCAGAGACTTGAGTCAGTAGCCTGTAAGATAGGTTTGGCTGTGTATGGCAAAGACCTGGAATAGAATGGCTTAAGATGCAAGCTAATTTCTCACGTAAAAAATCTCAGCTCATGTGATAGCTCTGTCCTCAAAATAGTCAGGGGCACAGGTTGTTGCCCTGCTGCCATCACCTACAGGGATGAAGATGGTTCACATCTATGTCCATGTGCTGCTGTGGGAAAGAGGAGGAAGGGCACTACCTGAAAGTTGCCTATCCCATTGGCTAGTCACATGGCACGTTGCTAGTCACATGGCACATCTAGGACTTTGTATGGGACATGCAAAGGAGGCTGGGAAATGTAGTTTCTTTTCTGGGCAGGCACTTACCCAGCTGAAGATGATGTTACTAGGGAGAGAATAAATATTGGCATACAGCTAGTAGTTTCTGCTGCACAGGCAAAAGCAGATAGTAAGAATGTTCTAGGCGGGAGGAAAGCATGTGCAGAAACCTCAGCTTATCCAGGAAGGCCATTGTGGCTGGAACTGAAAGAGCAGGGCAAAGAGAAGGGATCAGGAGGAGACTGAACTGAACCAGCTAGCTGGGTTGGGATCCTCCAGGAATCCTCATTTGCTCCCCACCCCGCCTCCTTGGTTAGCCATTAGCTCTAAAACAAGAGCGTTTAAAATGAAGTCTTTAAAGGCAGTGTCTTTTTCTTTCTTTCTTTTTTTTTCTGGTAGTGTCCTTTTCAAGTGTCAGAAAGAACTACTAATTAAATCAATTATAGTTTTTTGCCTTATTCCTATGTTGCTTGTGTGACCTTGGTAAGAGTAGTCTATTTTTATAAATAGCATGCATCGAGGTTTACACTGTGTCAAGCCTTCACTGTGCATACCTGTATCAGGCCCACAGAAATGCTGTGTAGGTGCATGACCCTTTATTTTAGATGAGGAAAGTGAGGTGCAGTTAAATGTGTGCAGATTAACATGGCTAACAAGAGGTGAACGTAGTATTCAAACCCACCAGTTTGACCTCACAAGCTGCCCTTAATCCCCTCTGGGTTTCACTTTAGTCATTTGTGTGCAGTCTTCATGATCTAACATCTGTCTCTCACCTCATATTTGTTAGGGTTGCACTTGGCTTCAATAAAAAGAAAGCTTGACTCCAGCGGCCTATACAGAAAGGTGTTTTTTTTAAGAGGAGTTCTAGTATCTCTTGTAGTTGCAGGTACTGGATTAGTGACTTAGTGGTGTTGGGGGCTGCCATCTCTACAGTTTAATATTGTCTCTTCCTCAAGGCCCTCAGTTGCTATTGCAGCTTGAACCACCACATCTGGGTTCAAGGAAGAGGGAAGAGCTGCACCAGCCTCACCTGACCCTTTCTTTTCATGAAAGTAAAAGTCTTTCCAAAGGTACCTCTCTCCCTGCTCTGCAGACTTCTGCTAACATCTCCTCCAGTGGAGCTGGATCCTAGGACCATTTCTAGCTGCAAGGGAGGCAGGAAAAGTGAGCATTTGGTTTTATGCTTTTCTGTGAAAGATAGCAAGGAAGATGAGAGTTGGGAAAGGCTATTGAGTAAGCCAGCCAGTAGTGTCCACCATGTGCTTAATATTTTTCTTTAAATCAGTTCACTTTTTGAAACTTTAATAAATTTATCCCAAAGGAAGTTTCATGTCACTTCAGAATATCTGTGAAGCCAGAGGTTTGTCACATTTTTGTCTTTACCTAATTGCTATTAAAGTAAATAATCCCTACTAGAAAATGATATTTTACAAGTTATCTAGGTCAGTGGTTCTCAGTTCTGGGTGATTTTGTCCCCAGGGTACATCTGGCAACATCTAGGAACATTTTTGGTTGTCACAAAAAACTAGAGGAGTGGGGGGATGTTCTTGGCATCCAGTGCATAGAGAGGCCAGGGATGTGCTATACATCTTAAAATGCACAGAATGGCCCCCACAACAAAAAGTCATCTGACCCCAAATGTTGATAGTACTATAGTTGAGAAAGCTTGGCCTGGGCTCAAGTCCATGTGCCGTGAGTGTGGGTATGCCATGTTTGGGTAATGTTGCAATTTGCCAGTCTCCACTGTGTTTTCTCCTGGGTGACTGTCTATGAGCAGCACTTTACATCTGCAACCTGCTTGTTGGTTTTGAATTCTGTTCTGTTTTGAAGTTCAGATCTCCAGCAATCCCTTGATGTAGTTTAAAATGTATGTGTGAATTCAAGATATGCACCTATGGAAAGTGGTGAGAGGCAGCTCATTGACCCTGAAACTGACTGAAGTGGTTGAAATGATGGCTTCTTTGCCAGGCAAATCCTATGTGAGTGGATGATTTGGAAAGACCACTGTGTTTGCAGAGAGCATTTGCTCTCATGGGGCCTGGCAGAAATCACCGCCTCTTGGTGACCACGTGCTTTAGAAAGGGCTATGCTTTGGTGAGTGGGAGATTTTTATTGCTGTTCCTCTGCCTAGGTTTGGCAAAAACAACCTGGCCTGGGCATGTGCTTTGGTGGAGATGAGGAGGCAGCTGGCAGGTGGAGATTATCAGAGATCAGGCTGTTGGCAGGTTTGCTGAGCTGGCCTGGTCAGGTAACTTGAAATTACATTCAAACCTTCACCCTCCTCCCTGCCCAATTAAAGTCAATTGAGCTATTACAGAGCAGGAGGGGTGAGCGGTGGGTGGGTGTGGTGAACGCCTTTCTCCTTGGATTGCTGTGGCTGAGAGGTAAAGGGCTTTTTCATTTTTCCTTCTTGATTCTGGAAACTCAGGACAAGAAGCCTCTTGGCATCACTTAGTGGTGCAGTTAGATTAGAGAAAGGAGACCATTCTGTTCATGTAGACATGCCACAGTTCATGGAATTCAAGAGGCTGTCAGTTATGACATGACACATTTCATGGAATTCAAGAGGTTGTGACATGCATCTGAATTTCAGAAATGTTAATGAACTTAACAGCCAGTAGTGTTAAGTACCGGCCAGTAGTGTTTATAGGATGGAATGCTTGAGAAACACAGACCAACATCAAAGATGTTAAAATATGGAGAAATACAAGTCTTAGAACCAGTGCAGAGTGAAAACGGCTTCCAGTTTCTTCCTCCCTCCCTTCATGCCTTCCTCCTCTTGTGTATCTTAATGCTTTT
>CAUYRH010081067.1:0-31810 GCA_963574655.1 Perodicticus potto
GCTATCTCTCACAGTACGATCAAAATGTTTCTGATTGTATATGAAGCACATTCTGCCCTATGATTGCACCAATGTTCACAATTATGATTTAATAAAATTATTAAAAAAAAAAAAAACCTTCTTGAAACATGATGGTGTACAGAGGAATCTGATGCCCAAGGGCACTTGTCACAGCGGAGGCCTCTGCCAATGCACTGGCCACAGCCTGCAGAACCTTCCTGGTCTTTGATTTCATGAACTTTCTGAAACTAGTTCCAGGAGTCTCTTGAGAAGAAATCCTATCCATTCTGCCAAATTGTATCTGGGTGTTTGGAAATCTGCACGCACACATGGCTACCAGCCTCACTTTCACGTTGGACCCATTTGAGGAGTAAAATTCATTGCTCCTCAAGGAATCCACAAGAACACTAACTCACTGTAGTTCCTCAGGCTCCTGGCACAACCCAGATTCTCATGAGTGATCACCTTAAATTATGTGGTGAAGGGACTTGTGATTAAATGAATGAGCACTGGAGTTTGACAAATAATCACAGGCATGGAAAAATATATGAGTACAATTTCACAGTGCCTCATATATCTGCATTCACCTTGGCAGGGTTTGATACTCCCTGCATCGAGCTAGAAGTCATCTTTTATACCTAAGTCATGGGGACAAAAATATCCAACTTTGTTTATTCTCACACCTGCTTATACCATGGTCCTCACAGCTTCTTACTTCCGATGAATCTGATACACTTTTAGAGCTTAATAGTATATGATTTGTGTATGTCACTATTTCAGAAATTTTTCCCTGATTTTTAATATTAAGGTCATATTTTGAAAATGCTATTTTCAAAACACGGAATTTTTAAATATTTCTTTGAGGAAAAATCATATATTTGTTAGACAAGTAAATAACCTTTTGTACAATTCTGGGGCTAAATTATATGTGAAGAATGCTATTGTCAAGGACATGATTTCTATAGAGGATGCCATTTCCATTTCCTATAACTATATTTAATTATTTTAATTTATTTTAGGATGATAAAAAGTTTTAAGATAGCCTAACCTAGAACCTGTGGACAAGTTCATTGATAATAACCAGTTGCTGTTACTTATAAGAACACATTCGATAAAGCCCTAGGTATTCTCAACTTTCATTAACTCTACTTAAATAAATAGAATGTGAAACTGACTCAACATTAAAACCATGCCTCTCCTTAAAAGTTGTTTGAGAATATTGCCAAGGGTTTTTCCTCACTTCTCAGTTGAAGATTGAGCCAGGAAGTTTCTTCATGTCACTGACATTTCCTCCTGGAGTCAAGGTTGTTGAGACAAGTTAATGAGAAAATCACAGATCATTGTCTTAGTCATAGCAGGATTTTTATAGGCTTGCTGCTATCCTCCAAGAATTCGCTAGAATTGCATGCATTCTTCATAATGAGAGATATTCTTTGAAGATTTTTAAATACATCTTTGCAGTTTATGGACATATATTCTTTCTCCACTGAGACACCACTGCTATAAATGTAGACAGTCTCATATAGATCTTCAAACTCCCGATTTTGTTTGAAGACAAGTTGTCATCTTTAGCACCTTCAGAGAGCTGACATCTTATTTTGCTTGTGTATCAAAGGATTTAAAAAGTCTAAACATTTTGAAAGTTAGATTACAAATACAACTTGACTTTAGGCAATTTGGCTAATGAATTCACAGTTGGAAATCCTCTGGGTTTTGTTTTATGTTGTTTTTTTCCTAATTTCATTGTTACTTCTTTGTTTCGAATATCTTATTTAATATTGGCCATTCTATATAATTTCAAATTTGGTTTTACATTAAGAAAAGTGAAATTTTAATAACCGATGTGTCTCTGAAAATATCAATTGTTTTGTTTTGAGTGTGTACAATGTGCAGGAAATAGTATTAGCACTGAAGATGCTGTGGCGCTGTGAGTCAGGTTACATATTACACAGATTCATAAAACATAATTCCTAGTCTCAAGAAGCTTCCATAAGTGGAAGAAAGAAGACAAGTAATTAAAATGTGTTGCAAAATAACAACTGCATTAAGAGATGTAAAAAATCTGAAGACATAGAAAAGTTTTCTTCAATAGATGCTCAGGAAAGTCCTCACCTAGGAATGTATTTGAAATTGGTGTTAATGAAGGATAAGATTTCTGCATATGAATGGGGAAGTTGATATGGCTAAGGGAAAAGGAAAGAACAAGTAAAAAACCAGGGAAGATTGAGAATATGAAAAATCAAACAATTTGTTTGATCTAGATTAACTGCCTAGGGTTATGAAATCCTTGAAGAGTAGGAAGGGGAAGAAAGATTTAAAAAACTGAAATTCTAAGCAATAGAATGCCAAGTTTTGATTCCAAAGCTCTGATCACTCACTTTCTACTTTAGAGCTTCATGGTTTGGATGGAAGTAGGCTGAGAACTATTTGGAATAAAGAGACAATGAAAGCCAGAGAAACTAATGTAACAGAAGGATAATCTGAGGCTATTCTAAATTAAAGACTAGGGATAATGGGAGATTAAAATAGGAAGTTAGAAATACAAAAAAGGTAGCCAGGCTTTGTGGCGGGCACCTGTAGTCCCAGCTACTTGGGAGTCTGAGGCAAGAGAATCACCTAAGCCCAGGAGTTGGAGGTTGCTGTGAGCTGTGTGATGCTACAGCACTCTACAGAGGGCGATAAAGTGAGACTTTGTCTCTACAGAAAAAAAAAAAAAAAGAAAGAAAAGAAAAGAAATAGAAAAAAGGAATCCATAATACCTGCAGAATTATTGCAGTGATGATGGTATTTGTTTACAGGGCTGGACTGTAAATTGCCTCCTTTATTTCTGTTGTAACCCATATGCAATCAGGATGCTAAAGATCAGAACATGAGCCTTAGGAAAAACTATATATTGTTTTATACGAATAATCAAGATGGAAAGAAGAACAGTTTTAAGAAGTGGAATATATATGCCTAGTTTTAGACATTAAACCACAACATGTCTGCAGGATTTCCTTCACCCATCCATTAAAAGAGAAAATGGTGATGTACTATCATTGTTACCACCTGGAAGGAACTGGAGGCCATTCTTCTAAGTGAAGTATTTTAAGAATGTAAAAAAACAAACATTGCATGTCCTCAATAGTAAATTGGAACTAGTTGATCAATACTCGTGTATCCTTTTAACAGGCAACTGATGACCACAGACTGGAGGACACAGCAGCACAAATAATGAAAATATAGATGGAAGAGTCACTTTTGCAGGCAAGATAGGTCAAGCTATTAGATCGGATAGGAAACATCATAACCTTACCCTATGGAGTAAATAGAAGTGCATCAAATTTTACATGTAAAAAGAAACAGAAGTTAAAAAAAAGAATGAAAATAGGATTCTAATGTCTGTCTCCACATGTACAATCTTGAAATTTATCACTCCCATTTCTACAGAAAGGGGAAAAAGGTGGATAAAGTAAATATCTACAACTTATTTTGTACTATTCAGAGAATCTGAGGTTGCAGGGCAAATTGCTAACCCTAAATCTGGAGAGGCAAGTGGATCCAGAGAGATATAACTCTCTTGAAATCTACTTACTTCAGGAAGGAGTCACTAAAGTCATAAACTAGTGGGTACAATTAAATAATAATGTTGATGAATTGTTGCAGAATGTGTGTGGACTAGCAGGAGAATGAGAACCCCTTGGGTCCACCATGTTTGGGGGGTTTTGCTCTTCACAGACTTTAAGGAATGCCACGAGTGTCTCACAATGAAGATCTGGGCGTGACTCTCCAATGATAAGGGCTGGAGGAGAGGAAGGTAGGAATGGACAGAGAAATCATTGTAACATATGACCAAATCTTTCTTCAGCAGGTGTAAGGACATCAACAAATTAGATGGTAAATACCACAGCCAGGAAAATGAATAAGAGAAAAAAAAGCTGCACTGTTGTTGTGACAACAACACAGGTTATGGCTATAAAACCGAACACTGAAAGATGAAGATTTGAATTTGATCATCCTAGAATGGCCCCCATTTCTACCATGTTAAAAACACACTGGTAGGGATCAAACATATTAACAGTGGATTACAGAAGAAAGAGCTGCAAGAAAGAGGTTAGATTTGTGAAGGAGTATTTAGGAAAGCCTAGAATAAATAGGGGGTGCAAATAATTATCATTATACAAAAAAGAGGAAATAATAACAGATACCACAGAGATACAAAAGAGTATCACTGACTACTACAAAAACTCAATGCCCAGAAATTTGAAAGCATGGAGGAAATGGGCCAATACCTGGAATCACATCACTTCCCTAAACTTAAGCAGAAAGAACTAGAAATTTTGAACAGACCATTATCAAACTCAGAAATGGGAACATCAATTATACATCTTCCACAAAAGAAAAGTCCAGGTCCAGACAGTTTTACAATCGAATTCTACCAAACCTTCAAAGAGGAGCTCATATCTATAATTCAGATTTTATTCCAAAACATTGAGAAGGAACAAATCCGCCCCTACATGTTCTATGAAGCAAACATCACCATGGTACCCAAACTAGTAAAAGACCTATGATCACGGAAAATTTCATACTCATTTCACTCAGATAGATCACACACAGATACTCAATATAGTTTGTCAAATGTCAACAAAAATGTTCATGCCAAGGCAAGAAAAAACAGAGTCTAAGAAGAAAAGGCTATCATTAGAACCCATATCATCATAGCTCTGATATGATAAGGTGGTTGGAATTATCAGAGAAATAATTTAAAATACCTGTGTCTAACATTTTAAAAGCTCTAACAGACACAACAAAATTTTTAAAGTCGACAGTAAAGCAAAGGTTCAACTTAAAAATGAACAAATATCTGAAGACTCGCTTTCTTCTCCAAAATATAATAAAAGTGGACAATAAGCATATGAAAAGACACTCGGCATCATGTCACGGTAGAGAAATGCAAACATTAAAAAATCAGAGAGCACCGCACACTTACTAGAATGGCTGTTTTAAAAGACCAGTAGATCAAATGGCAGGTAATGTACGCAGCTATGATTCAATAAAAAATAAAAATTAAAAAGAAAAAAGACCAGTAGAATCAGTTGGCTGTTGAGAATATGAACAATAGGAATTCTTACTCATTGATGATAGAGAAGGAAATGGCACAGTAACTTTGGGACACAGTTTGACAGTTTCCTGCAAGGAAAAGCATGGTTTTCTGTACAATCCAGCAACTACACTCCTACATCTTTGGACATCTTGCTTGAAAAGCCACGTCTGCACAAAACCTTCCTGAGAACATTAATAGTGCCTATGTTCCTAATCACTGTAAACTTTAGGCAATGATATCTTTTAATAGGTGAATTAATAAACAACGTTTAGTGCTCTTCATACAAGAGGATAACATTATTAGATAAAAGGATATGAGCTATCAAATTGCAGAAGGAAGGATAAATATTAATTGCATATTGCTATTAAGAAAGAAGCTGGTTTGAACAGGTTACATACTGTAAGATGTAAGATTCCATTTATATGACATTCCAAAAAAAAAGCAACCCTTTAGACAGCAAACATATCAGCATTTGCTAGAGTTTGGGGGAGTATTTTTGTGGAGCACAGGATAGTTAATGCAATGGAATTATTCTTTTAATGGTAAAACATGACACAAGGCTTTTATTGAGGCCTATAGAACTTTACATTAAAAAGAGTAGTGAGGGGCGTCTGTGGTTCAAGGAGCAGGGCACCGGCCTCATATACCAGAGGTGGTGGGTTCAAACGCAGCCCCGGCCAAAAACTGCAAAAAAAAAAAAAAAGTAGTGATTCATGTATACAAATTTTAAAAATCATTTTGGAGGCCAGAGGAAGCAGAACAAAATGCAGAATGTGACAGACATATCCAATTGAATTAAATATGTCTGAGAAACCTCACTGAAGAGAATGGTTGGAAAAGGCGCTGCCCTAAGCAATTTTGTAAGTGAATGCAATCTGTAAGACAAAAGCCATAGGGAATGGAGGAACTGTGCGAAAATGCTGTGTTCTAGTTGAAAATGCTGTTTTGACTAGAGTATGGGCTGGCAATTCTGAAGTCAGCATACACAAACACACACATACATTATGTATACACATATATGTATTACAAGTGCTGTAATTGGACTATTAAGTAAATGGACAATGGGCAGTGTGTAGGGAGCCAGGTGTCTTACGGTTCCCCTGGAAAGTTAAAAATAAGCCAGGAACAGAAGCTAACATGATCCCTCTAGTTATGAATTGCAGTTGGAGACATCACAATAAACTCATGTTCATGTTATAAATTTACTTGGCTATATGTAGAAATATTTATACATATATGTATGTAAGTGGGTTAGTATTTATACATATATTTCCTTGTAACTGAAAATCCTCCCCTTCCCCATATACCTAGAGCATGAATCTTGTTTGCTAATATCATTATTCTATAAAGAACAAAGATTCATTAAAAAAAAAATGACTGATTCTAGGTCTGAGGCAGGAAATATAAGAACAAACCAGGAGACTTCAAAGAAATATCGAAAACATGAACAATGAGGGGGTTTTGTCAAAAGTAAACAAAAGACATCCTAAAGTGCTCCCACTGCCTACAGCTGGAATAATTTTTTTTTTTTGCAGTTTTGCAGTTTTTGGCCAGGGCTGGGTTTGAATCCACCACCTCTGGTATATGGGGCTGGCGCCTACTCCTTTGAGCCACAGGCACCACCCTAAAGCTGGAATAATTTAAGCAACAAAATAAAACACTATTGGTTTGTAAGCCAACAAATTACAAAATATTATGAAACATTACAATATATATTGTATGCAAACATAAAATGTATAGACATGGAATATATGTATCCATATATAAAAATATTTCCAAGTCTATATTGATTGAATAAATAAATATACGGGTGAGAATACAGAAATCTCCTATGAAAAACAATTTCGAACAATTTATGTAGGAGCTCCTTCCTCAAGGAGGTTGAACACAATCCCCTACTCCTTAAGTCTGGATTGTGCATAGTGAATTCTTTCCAAAGAATATAGTGTGGAAAGGAAAGGAAGGAAGTTTACGGAAGAGAAAACTGACAGTCAGTCACTGTCTCAAACCGGTGATCAAGGTCAGTGTTAATAGTCGTAAGTCATGCTGATAGAATGTCCTGTTGACATGGTGTGAGAAGAATGCAGATTACCATCATGATTTTCCTCCTCTAAACCCATAACCACTATCTATTCATCAGAAAAACATCAGACAAATTTTAACGTAGGGAATTTCTACAACATGCCTGACTGGTATGCTTCAAAACTGTTAAAGTTACCAGAAACTGTCACAGCCACGAGGCATCTAAGGAGACTTAGTCACTAAATTTAATGCTGGATTCTGGATGAAATCCTGAAAAAGAACATTTAGGAAAAATTTTAAAAATTTGTAAAAAGTACAAAAACAGATGAACAACTGCATCAAATCCTAAAGAAAAGTTAAGATGTTGGGAGAGAAATTACTGATATAAAGTTAACACCAAGTAACAAAACTGTTAACGACTGTGAAACTCTACTTTTTTTTTTTTATTATCTTTATCATTAAATCATAGCTGTGTACAATAGTGCAATCAAGGGGTACAATGTGCTGGTTTCATATAAGTCATGGAAGAAGCCTAAGTGCCCATTGATCCACGAATGGATTAATAAAATGTGAAATTCTTCTGAAGGGGTGCTGAGTAGGTCTATTATCCTACTGCGCAGACCAGAGTGAAAGGTGCTTAAATAAATGAATAACCAATTTCTATTGCTTTATTTCTATAGGTTGCTTTTAACCATTTTCAACACACTGAATTATTGATTTTTTGGAACTCAGGCGAAATTTACTTTTGTGAATTGGTATGGGTGTCCAACAGCAGAGCCAGTTTCGCCACTTGGGAAAAGCAGAAAGACAGCATTAGGCCTGTGCTTTCCAGCTGGCAAAATCTGGGGGAACAGAGGAAGGGAACTGCTGGCAATGGACGTGGGAAAACCCTGCCAATTCTTTGGTTGCACAGTTGAAAACTCCATGTGCTTCCTGTCACCCAGCAATATTTTCACACCTCTTGTGCCATTAATTAAGCTCTCTTTATCCTCTTGAATTCAGAGAGGAGACCACATCATTGAGTATTGAGATCCATTTGTAATGGGGGCAAGCATGGGATATATTTAATATTAAATGTTTTTTTTTCCATTATCATTTTTGCACAGTAGAGCTGAATGAGATGTGAAACACCATATTTATTCACGATAGCAATGGATCTTGTCAGAGAGCTAGACCTTTTGGGAAGAATCATTCAGACCATCTGTCTAAGACTGGGTCATAAATTGCACACTTTTATTTCCATAGAATTTTATTCTGTAGCATTAGTATGAGTTGAATAGTTATTAACAGACTGTGACCTGAATAAATGAGTTCTACAAGATGTCAACACCACTGGGGAATTTCAAGATTATAGCATGAATAGGTATACATATCATAATTTAATTTATGTCCAGTGGACATTGTAGCCCTTGTTTAAGTTGGTTGCCTACTCATAGAAATGAGCAATGACAAAGGTGATTGATTTTTATTTATTTTTATTATTTCATATCTCTTTGAAATGAATGAGTATTTTGGATTTTATTTTGTTTTTGCTGTTTATTTTGAAATAATTATTGATTGACAGACAAATGTGAGAAATGTACATTCAATACCTTTCACTCAATGGAAATATCTTGCTATAGTACTGTACAAAATCTAAACCAAGAAATGAATATTAGGGCAATCCAAGGAGTTTATTTACATTTCAACAATTTTGTTAGCACTTGCATGATTGTGTGTATTTCTATATAATTTTACCACATGCATTGATCCACGTAACCAACATCCCAATTCAGATACACAGGTAATCCCCATAGAAATCACCAATAGCCTGCCTTATGCTACTCTGGGGCTTAATAACTAAATCTAATGTATTCTGGATGAAATCCTCAAACAGAAAAAAGGGTATTGGATAATGATGTTAAATATATTTAAAAATAGGAAATTTATTTAATAAAAGTTATTTAAGAATTAATTTTGATTCATTAATTATGACAAATAAATTATAGTAATTCAAATTATCAATTATAAGAGAATCTTGAAGGAAATCCTTGCTAGTAAATGATTAATATATATAATGTGCAATAAGTTATTCCCTTAATATCTGTAAAGAAAATGAGACATCAGAATTGTATAGGTATACCCTCTTCTCTATCTAGACCCCCTAAAAATCACTCATCTGTTCTCCAGCTCTATAATTTTGTTATTTCAAGAATGTTACGTAAACATAATCCTGAATTATGTAACCTCTTTAGATTGGCTTTTTGTACTCAGTCTAATTCCCTTGAAATTATTTTTAATTTAAACCATAGTAACAGACCAGAGTGATGGCTCATCCCTATAATCCTAGCTTTCTGGAAGGCCAAGGCAGGAGGATTACTTGAGCTCACGATTTTGACATCAGCCTGAGCAAAAGCAATACCTTATCTCTACTAACAGTTGAAAAAAAACTAGCTGGGCACTGTGGCAGGTGCATGTAGTCCCAGCTATTCAGGAGGCTGAGGCGAGAGGAATGCTTCAGCCCAAGAGTTTGAGATTGCTGTGAGCTATGATGATGCTATGGCACCCTACCCAGGGCGACAGAGTGAGACTCTGCCTCTAAAAGAAAAAAAAAAAAAAGCTATAGTAACAAATCTTAACAAATTATTAAAAGCCCTTAAGTCGCTTTAACATTACAAATTTCTGCAGACATCAGAGATTTTGGAGATGAAGAAAGCCCATTGAATATCTGTTGGTGAAAAATGTTATGTGCTGTCTAGCAGAAGACTTGACTCCTAAGGTAAAGCAGGAAGCTTAGGGTCCCTTGAAAAGATAATTTGTCTGAGCCTCTTCTTCCTAGATATCTGTGTTAAGGAGCAAGATGTCAGAACTAGGCCTTGGAAGACAGGAAGTTAGTTATCAGGGCTAATGAAACACTGTTGCTGGGTCACCAGGTTGACCGGTATGCCAGGTAATGCCCATAATGTCACAATAAGATGATAAAAAGAGTTGAATAAAATTACATCCCTTTGCTCTTGACCTGACTATACTCCGTCTCATCTCATCAGGATCCCACCCCCATTTATATCTTCTTCTTCTGTTTTCACATGAGTAGTTAGAGAAAGGCCAAGCCATAGCATACTTAAAGCTTACCTGGGCTGCACAGAAAGGGTAGATGACAGATTTATTCGTTTGTTTCAAACCTATGCTAGAAGTCTGGTTTACCTAATTGAAACCCATTTGTATTATTCCAAAAATAAGAAAAGGAATATGGCACGAGGGAGGAAAGTATCATTTTAAAAATAATTAGTATGTATATGAGACCCAAGAATATTTTTTTAATTCATGTCTGAAATATTTGCCACTTATTAAAAACCATTTTATATGAATATTCTTTAGAGGCAGGAACCACATCAAAAAGAATTTTTCTTTTAATATGAGTGTCTTTCTTGGTCACTATACAGACTTTTTCTTCTTTTTTTTTTTAGTAGAGAAGGGGTCTTGCTCTTGTGCAGGCTAATCTCAAACTCCTGAGCTCAAGCAATCCTCTCGCCATGGCCTCCCAGAGTGCTAGAATTATAGGCCTGAGCCATTGTGCCTAACCCAATATACAGATTTACTTGAAATTCATGAAGACCCGTCAGAGTGCATTGGTCTCATGGTATACACTGGGAGTTTGTTCCAGCACATTGCCCCTACACACACAGAGGATGCCAAACGCTCAAGTCTCTTACGTAAAATGGTGTGATATTTGCATATAATTTATACACATCCTCCTGTATACTTGACATCATCTCTAGATTACATATGATACTTAATGCAATGTAAATGACATAAATAGTTGTTACACAGTGTTGTTTTTAAGTTTATAATGTTGTATTGTTACTTTCATTTATTATTATTATTTTTTTTAATTTTAGGTTAATGTAAGCGTACAAACAACCAGGTCACAATAATCGAATGTGGGGGTAGAGTCCCTCCTATAGTTGCATTCTGCACCCAACTGTAGGGTGTCATACACCCCTAGATTGTGCTCATTAAGTGGGAGCACAGCAATCCCCTCTTTTCTTCTCTCCCTCATTATTCCTACTCCCCCCAACTTGAATTGAATTGAGTTTTTCTCTTATGCTGGTGTGAATTATGTCATCTACTAGCTTCATATGAGTATTTAGTATATTGGATATTTGCTTTTCCATTCTTGTGATACTAAGAAGAATGGTTTCAACTTCATCTGGGTTAATACAAAAGACATAAAGTCACCATTTTATGGCTGAATAGTATTCCATCATATACATAAACTACAGCTTGTTAATCCATTAATGAATCGATGGGCATTTAGGTTGTTTCCATGTTTTGGCAATTGTAAATTGAACTATGATAAACAATCTAGTGCAAACATCTTTATGATAAAATTATTTTCTTTTTTTTTCTTTTGGGTAGATGCCTAGATTGAAGGATCAAATGGGAGGTCCACTTTGAGTTCTTTGAGGATTCCACATACTTCCTTCCAAAGAGGCTGTACTACTTTGCAGTCCCACCAACAGTATAAAACTGTGCCCCTTTCCATCTCCACATGAGCATGCAACTTTGGGACTTTGTGATAGGTGATAATCTTACTGGGGTTGAGTGATATCTCAGGATAGTTTTGATTTGCATTTTTCAAATGATCAGGGACAATGAGCATTTTTCCAAATGTTTATTAGCATTTCGTCTGTTTGCCTCAGAGAAGTTTCTGTTCACATCTCTTGCCCAGAGATAGATGGGATTGTTTGCTCTTTTTTGTTAATTAATTTGAGTTCACTATAGATTATAGTTATCAAACTTTTGTCAGATTCATAACATGCAAATATCGTTTCCCATTCTGCAGGCTATCTTTTTGCTTTGATTGTTGTGTCCTTAGCTGTGCAAAAGCTTTCCAGTTTAATTAAATCCTGTTTGTTTCTTTTTGTTGTTGTTGCAATTGCCACTGAAATCTTCTTTGTAAAATCTTTCCCCAGGCTGAACTCTTTCTCCCTAAAGAGTTTTTCCCACACTTTCTTCTAGAATTTGTATCGTTTCATGTCTTAGAGTTAAATCTTTTATTCATCTTGAGTCAATTTTTGTAAGTGGTGAAAGGTGTGGGTCCAATTTCAGCTTTTTATGTGTGGTTATCCATTTTGTTCCAACACCATTTATTGCATAGGGATTCTTTTCCTGAGTGTATGATTTTGTTTGGTTTGTTAAAGATCAGATGGTTTCATCTCTTGGTTTTCTATGTCTATGCCTCGATTTTTGTGCCAATACCTTTTTTTAATGTTTTCATCTGAGTTTGGTTGAATCTGTGGCTGTAGAATCCATAAATATGGAGGAATGACTATGATAAGAATTCCGTTTGAGTTACAGTTGTGACAAGTGACAGTAAATATAAGACACACACTTCATAGAACTGCAAGGAACATGACTTTGGGAACACTTCTCAGAACATGCTTTGCCATGAGAATGAGATGAGCTTGATGTCAGAAAATACTTCATCTTCTTGGTATCCCCATTGCTTGGCATATAGTAGGTTGTAAACAAAACCATGATTTTCTGATTTGAATTGTTCTAATCAAAACAATCATAGTTATAGGGCCTCACTCATGGTCAGTGTGTTCTTAAACTCCTGAGCTCAAGCAATCCTGCTTGGATTACAGGTGTGCATCACCACACCCAACCCTGACTCTACTAAAAATATAGAAAAACCAGCCAGGCATTGTATCCAGTGCCTGTAGTCCCAAGTACTTGGGAGGCTGAGGGAAGAGAATGGAGCTATGACACCAGGGCACTCTACCCAGCTACCCAGGACCACAGAGTGAGCCTCTTTCTAAAAAAAAAATACCGACAAAAAACAGTCATCTGAACCTAGAAGGAATAACTTTGCAACTTTGAATCAAATTAAATTGGCTTTTTGTAGGGCAGGCACTAATTTGACAACTGCGGCATCATTTCCTTAATTTTTTAATCATGATTAAAACAGATGATTTCATTAGTCCTCCCTCTCTCATTATTTTAATTTTATCCTGGGGGATGACCTTCAAGATCGCTCTAAAGAAACATTTTTTCACCAAAAGTTTGCAAATCACTGAGCCTTCTGTTAAGAACCCCAAACTAAAATCTATTTGTACGGACACTGACTAATTAATCCCTCTCTTCCTTCCACAGGATCACAAATTTAATAAGTGTTAGGAATCTACACTTGAATTCTTCAGGCACCTAAATAATCATTTAAATTCCATTTCACTTGTTTTCTATGTAAGAGAGAGAAAAATATCTTATATTGGGTGGAGCTTTCATTGTCATTTTGTTATCCACTGAAGACTGGCAACTATGCTAACTTTTTGAGTAAGGGTCAAGCACTCATTAACAGATTGAAGCAGATATTTTAAATTATTTAATGAGTTTTGAGATTGGTCTAAGACCATATGTATGTCATATTAAAGAGAAGGTACTTGTTGATATGGAGAGGAAAATTAATATACAAAAGGAAAATTTTAGCATAGGGTATTCTGCAGAGACATCTACTGAACAAATTCCCCATGGTATCTCAAGTTATGCCCTAGAAACTGCCTGGGAAACATGATCACAATTGCCGTTGCTCTTTATGAGATATGAGTGCATAATTTTATGAGGCTGCTTCCTTGCATCATTAATTTTAATGGGGCTTTGCATAGAGAAATATTTTTAGTTATTGTATAATGCATAGCAAGGCCTATGATTCCTAAATAACACAGCTAATATTATTCCTCATATAGGAATTAATAAAGAATTCTGCCTTATGATTTTATGTAGGTACATGACATCAACCCCCTCTCATCACCACCACTGAGAGCTTTACTTCAACCTCAATGGAGTTTTTAAAGTACAAAACACGTGTACTGGTAGGGTTTTTGGTTTGTTTGTTTTTCTTAAAGAAAACACTTCTTAGAACTGGGGCATAATGAAGAGGATTCATTATTAGGAGATTATAAGCGAATTTTGTGTGATTAGTCATTTCACGATTGAGGGAGAATTCATTCAGTTAACATTGAAAGAGATTATTGATCTAAATTCTCAGAAAAGGTAAGAAAAGTTCACAATATATCTTTAGTAAATAAAATTGAAGGGGGAATGA
Organism: Perodicticus potto; assembly: GCA_963574655.1. Classification (NCBI taxonomy): domain Eukaryota; kingdom Metazoa; phylum Chordata; class Mammalia; order Primates; family Lorisidae; genus Perodicticus; species Perodicticus potto. Next base: position 14,193 of record CAUYRH010081067.1, read on the forward strand.
ATTTGCAAAAGCGACATGAGAAAGAGGTCCCCTGGATTAATCACTTAACATTCTTTTAATAAAAATTCCAGACCTCAATCCATGCATCCATAACGTGAACTGCATTAGACAGTGATGTCTGTCATGGCAATGGCTCAGTTTTTGTAGACCTGAGTGAGATGTTAATATCCTATCATTGAAGGCCGGGGGCTTATATTTAATTTGATGCTTCATGTTCAGAAAAAAGCATTGTATATTGGCTTTTGACCATATCTGTCAAGTATCTAGATAGTCAAATTGAAAGGTATTGGCTTTATTCATGAATCACTTAGTACCTAGCAAATGCCTCCTTTCCATTGCTATTTTTTCAAATTTGAAAATGAAAGGCACCTTGGTCTTTATGGAATAATAATGTTTTGCTACTCTTTCCATAGGAAATATTCCTAGTTTTTCTAATTCACTTGCATAACAATACCAAGGAATTCATGCTCATCCTACTTCCAATCCATTCCTATTCTTCCAAACTTCTCCTCATGTGAGGAGGAGTAAGATAGAACAAGATGAAATGAGTAAGGAGTCAGGTTTCTCTGGGGGCAGCTTGTCCTAATTGTTCCTTCTCTTCCTCCTGTGTAAATATAGTTTCTTCAAAACCTAAAGTCACATTCACATTTGTATTAAGTTACATTCAAGGAGGAAAAATAGATTCTACAGACATTTAAATGCATTCTCTGTCTCATTAAAAAGATAATTTTTCTGGGTCCATGGCTCATGCCTGTGATCCCTACACTTGAAAGGCCAAGGTGGGAGGATTGTTTGAAGCCAGGAATTTAAGACCAGTCTGGGTAACATAGTGAGACCTTGTGTCTACAGAAAATATTCTTAAAAATTAGCTGGGTATGATGGGGGTGCAAGCCTGCCTGTAGTCCTAGCTACTTGGGCAGTGGAGACAGGAAGATCTTTTGAGTCTAGGAGCTAGAAGCTGCAGTGAGTCGTAACTGTTATGATCTCCAGCCTCCCAGCCTGGGTGATGCAGCAAGACTCTGTCTCTTTAAAAAAAAAAAGTCTGTGTGTGTGTGTGTGTATACACGCACACACAGATACACATATATGGGTGTACACATATATGGGTATGTATATATATATACACACACACACACAGATACACATATATGGGTATGTGTATATATTAAAGTAAGCACAGATGTTCTTATAATTATAGGCTTTAATTTATCATATCAATTTAAAATTTAGTTTGTCACTTTGCTCTCAAATGCCAAAGCTAGAAAGCTGGAAGGTTGTGACATTTAAAGGAGATTATTTAAACATATAAAGGCAGCTTTGTCATGCTTGTCTTTTCCTGTTAAAGAGGGCGTGCTCCCACTTAATGGGCACAATGTTAGGGTATGGGCAGGATGAAATTATAAGAGGGACTCTACCTAACAAATGCAAACATTGTAACCTATTTCTTCGTACCCTCAAATTAACCCCCCAAAAAATAATTAAAACAAATTTTTAAATATCTCATTATCGACATTAGCTCAAAGTGAAGCTATCCACATTTGATGAATGTTAGACCTATGTTGTACCCTATCCTATCTTCTTTTTGAGTGTTATTTTGCTTAATTCTCAAAATTTACATAATAGATGTTATGATTGTTAACTTTTCTGAGTGGCAGATTGATGATAAATATGGCCACAAGTCTTCTCACTATTCCTCTGCACAGTTGTTATTTTTTATCTGTTTTTTCATACGGATTGTGGACTTGGCCCTATTACTTGTTTAGGCCAATATGTCATTATTTGGGCCTTTTTCTAAGGTCTGAGCTACCTTAGGCTGATGTTAATGAAATCTAATAGGGGTCATAGGCCTAAGGTTTTGACCCATCTATATATTATAACCATAAAACTATGCTTTTAAAATTACTTTTGATAAATAGAAATATCTATTGCAATGACATTCCCTGAAGACATGAAAATGAATCATGACATACATAAATATTTCTATACTGTTGGACATCATCATTGCTCCTACTTTATCAGTTGGTAGCAAAAAAATTGAAGTAGATACGCCCAGACTTGCATCTGTTTTCTAGTTACTGTATCAGGCTTTTTATTAATAACATTAACTTTTCACCCTACAAATACCCCTATAAGGTCGTTATTACTGTCTAGACAGTAAGGTAAGGAAATTGAATATCATGAAGGGAAGTATTTTTTCTTGATTCATTATATTAATAAAGAGCAAAACTGAGATTCAAGTTCTGTAACTTGGTCTCAGAAGCTCATGCTGATAAGCACCATTTCAGACATACGTTGTAGCTCTTCTGATCACAAAAGGGGTTGACATCAGATCACGCTCTGTCAACAGGACCTGATCTCACCCTGTATTCTTCCTTAAAGGTATCTGAGCTTTTTGTAGACGTGAGTAGATTGCTTAGTAATTCCTAACTTCCTTTGATGCATCGCTTTAATATTAACATTTAACATTAGAAATAACTCTGTAAGGTAGACCTGGGGCTCTCTGTGCCACACAGCTTGTCATAAACTCTGTTGGGCCTTTAATTCCTCATCAGAAAACCTGGAAATTTTTGCCTTAAACATCTGCACGGACATTGCTTTATACATCAAAATTGTGACATTGTGAGTTACACCCCCAGGGTTTTGCCTTGTTAATATTTCACCTCGACGTTCTGTTGGTTTTGTAGCATTTTTTTTTTAACATTTAGGCTGCCACTTCTTTTAAACTCAAATGCAATTTTATGTCAATCAATATATGACACATATAAAAACTAAACACCCTGGAAATGTAGATGGGATTGAATTAAGAGCCCCATCTCTTGTCCTTAGTCTTAAACCCTGTGAGAGCTCAGGCACTGCAGGGAAAACCAGAAAGATCTGTGGGCAGACTGTGAATGACAACATTGAGTAAGCAATCTACCCCTTCCATTATTTTGAGTCCACACATTCAATCGGTAGCTAGTACAGATCCTGACACGTAAGTATACAGATACAGTCATTAAATAGTCTTATAATGATCAGGCAAGTGATAAACTCCCATAACATTTCAAAGAATACCTTCTGCAATTTTGAGGCTGCTCTAAGCATGTTGACCAAGCTCCATCAAGCACAAGATCTATCAATCTCTCTAGTCAACTTTGCTTCCATGTTTAACACACTTATTTGTGTGTATATCAAGTGACACCCTTACAGGAACTAATAAAACCAATTGTATAAAAAAAAAATTCAACCAAATTAGTATAAAGGGATCTTTGTGTCGTGAATCCATGTTGGTTTAATAGTGATCACTACTGCTAGTTACTCAGTCTAATTATTCAGGGATGCTTTCCAGAAACTAACTACAGAAACTGATCTTGATTTAGTCCTAAATATACATTTCCTCTGGGCTACTCTTCTGACCCAGGTTAACTACCTTCTTTTGCTGAATTGTTGATTTGTTAAAAAATATATTTAATGAAATAGATATAATATGTCCAGATACCAGCAATTGGGTTTATGATATAACCCAATAAAAGTTAAATAATTATAACTTTTGGTGCTCAAAAGACCTATTTAGAAATGAAAAGCAACTGCTATGATATTGCAAAGTTTAAGCACTAGAGAAGGCACAGTGAAATTGGCTCACTTTCTAGTATATTTTTTAACATGACTGTGGCATAAATCTAATGAAGCTTATAGATGGAAGAAAATAAAAACCTTAGAAAGAGGTAGGAAGACCAACCTGTTTTCCAGTTAGGGTCACATAGTTGCAAATTGTTAAATTTAAAAAAAACTTTCAATGGAGAGTTTAATTAATTCAATTGATTAATTAATAGATTTAATAAAACGTATTAAGTAAATCAGCATGTAATTTTTTTTTAAATGATGACAATCTTTACAAAGGAAATTATTGACCTAACAGTTTTAAAAGAGTAAAATTCATATAAAAAGTATCGTTGACTTTTTAAAGCAGTGCAACACATTTATATTCATTTGATGTTATTATAATTTTATGTTAAACATCCATTTCAGTTTTTGTGGGTTTCAGATTCTGAGGATATTTATTTATTTATTTATTTACGTAATTTTGGGAAGAGTGCATAACATAAGATCTACTATCCCAACAAATTTTTAAGTGCACATAGTATTGTAAAGTGTAGGCACAGCGTTGTACAGTAAATAACAGACAACATATATATTTGTTGACCAGAAACCCCCATTTCCCTTATTCTCCAGCCTCTGACAACACCATTCCATTATTTCTTTCTGTGAGTGTTTCTCCTCTAAAGGGAACCACATCCTTATGTGACTAGCATATTTCACAAACCATAATGTCATCCACGTTCATCTGCATTGACACATATGACTGGGTTTCCTTTTTTTTTAAGGCCAAATATTTCATTGTATATGTGTAGCAGATTTTGATTATATAGTTACCTGTTAATGGACATTTATGTTATTTGTATATCTTGATTATTGAAAATAATGCTGCAATGAACATAGACATGCAAGTATCTCTTTTGAGATTTACCCAGAAATGGGATTGCTGGATTATATAACACTTCTAATTTTAATTTTTTGAGGCACCTCTACACTGTTTTTTATACTACTTGCAAAATTTTACATTCCAACAACAATGCACACGAGGTAAATTATCTCAACATCCTAACCAACACTTGGTATCTTTTGTGGTATTTATAAAAGTCATCCTAACAGGTATGAGGTGATATTTTAATATAGTTTTGACTTATATTTTCCTTTTATTTATTTATTTATTTTTTTGAGACAGAGCCTCAAGCTGTCACACTGGATAGAGTGCCGTGGCATTACAGCTCACAGCAACCTGCAATTCCTGGGCTCAAGCGAGTCTCTTGCCTCTGCCTCCCAAGTAGCTGGGGCTACAGGCACCCACCACAACGCACAGCCATTTTTCGGTTGCAGCCGTCATTGTTATTTGGCGGGCCCGGGCTGGATTCGAACCTGCCAGCTCAGGTGTACGTGGCTGGCGCCTTAGTCCGTTGAGCCACGGGTGCCGAGCCAAATATCACTTTCAATTGCATGTGAAAAATCCCTTTTTACTATAGTATCTTAACATGCATTTTGTTATTGATGGCATAGCCTACATCTTTTTATATTGCTAATATTACCATAGTTATATGGGTATAGTTATTTTTGAACTTTTTCTTTAGCTTTTATACTATAGTTAAAAGTGATTTATATACTACCATTAAAATATTCTGTATTTGTTCATGTACATACATTTACCAGTGAGCTTCATATTGATATGCTTTCATGTTGCTTTTTCATATCCATTCATTTTCTCTTGAAGGTATCTCCTTAGCATTTCTTATAAAGACGGTCTATGCGTCATGAACTTCCTCAGCTTTTGTGTTGGAAAAAGTCTGCCTACTTCAGTTTTAAATGATAAGTTTACCAAATATGGTATTCTTAATTGACTTTTTTTTTCCTTTCAATACTTTGACTATATCATCCCTCTCTCATCTGGCCTGCAAGGTTTCTGCTAGGAAATCTACTGATAATTCTGTGAATACTCACTAGTGCATAATGAATTGTTGTTCTCTTGCTGCTTTCAACATTCTCTTAGTCTTTGAATTTGATGATTTGATTGCAATTCTTCTCAGAATACATTTACTTGGCATCATCATATTTGGGGTCCTTGGAAGTCATGAATCTGAATTTCCATTTCACTCCCCAAATTTGGAAATTTTTCAGACATTATTTCCTTTCCTTCCTTTTTTTCTTTTTCTTTCTTTCTGTCTTTCTTTCTTTTGACACAGAGTCTCGTTTTCTTCACCTTTGGTAATGTGCCATGGCATCATAGCTCACAACAACCTTAAACTCTTGGGCTCAAGTGATCCTCTTGCTTCAACCTCCCAAGGCGCTGGGACTACAAGTGTTCACCACGACATCCAGCTATTTTTTAGAGACAGGGTCTTGCTCTTGCTCAGGCTGGTCTGGAACTCCTGGGCTCAAACAATTCAACCACCTTGGCATCCCAGAGTGCCAGGATATTAGGCGTGAGCCACCACACCAGGCCCAGACATTATTTGTTTTAGGAGACTTTCTGACTTCTTCTGTCTCCTCTTTTCTATAACTTTCATAGAGCATATCTTGGTTCATTGGTGGTTTCCCATGAGTCCTCTGGACTTCCTTTACTTCCTTTATACTTTTCCATTTTGTTGGGGTTTTGTTTGTTTGTTTGTTTTGGTACCTCTACTGGATAATTTTAAATGATTTTACTGATTTTTTTTTCAATCTTTGTTATTTCAAATTAACATGAAAGTACAAAGTTTTAGATTATATTGTTCTCACTTCCAGGGTAAAGTTCTAGTTATAAAAGAGCCTCTGATATTTTCTTCTTCTTGATCACATGTGCTTTTGAACTCCTCTAGTAAATTTTTTAGTTCAGTTATTATATCCTTTAGTGACAGAATTTCTTTAGTTCCTTTTTGATAGTTTCTACCTTTTACTGATATTATCATTTGTCTACGTATTGTGTTTTTGGTTTGTTTCAGTGTAAATCTGTGTTATCTAGTGACTCCTTGAGGTTTTTCAAGTCTATTATTGTGAATTAGTTTGCATTTAAATTATAGATCTCCATTCCTTTAGGGTCGAGTATGAATATCCATTTCATTCCTTTGATTGAGTCATGTTTCCCTGATTTTTATGTTCACTGTAGCTTTTTAATAGTATGTGTGCATTTGAGGAAACAGCTCCTTCTCTCAGTTATTAATAACTCACTTTGTGAAGAAAAGACTTTTATTATTGGTCAGGCTGGACATTGTAGGAGCCTGTCAACTCATTTCTATGAATGAACATTTTTTGAACTTGTGAGTATAGATTCCTAATTAGAGGCATTTACTACATTTTTTAGCTTCCAGGAGTACATAATCTCTTGTTCCCTCTTCATCTGACTATTGTACTGTGGACCAGGGCATTGGAGGCATGTTCTACTTCTCTCCTTTTTCCCCAGAGAAAAACTTTAAGTTCTGAGCTTTCTCCCAGTCTCACTGAGTTATGCAGGCCTCCTGTTCCTTTGTTTGTTTTTAGCCACCCCAACATATGTGAACTGTGCCAACTCCAACAGTGTCCCATATGAACCAAGACAGAATCTGGACAGGGATGTTGCACATGGGCTTCACCCTTTCATTTTCCCTGAGGAAGAAGTCATGGGCCAAGGTGATCTCTCTTGTCCCTGAACTTTTCCAACTTAGGGGGAAGCCAAGGTAGGTAAAGTAAAATTGTTATTCGTACCCATCCCAATGCTGTTGTTTTCAGTTTTATGTTCATCAAGAGTATTTCAACTTGAATATGGATATTTCATAAAGGTACTTTGATCTGCACACCACTGTTAAATAAGTATCTCTGTGAGGGAATGAAGGCTAGGACCTTTTTGGTTGCTATCTTGCTAGTGCTGCTTCTCAGTTTATTGATGATTTAAACACGGTTTCTATCTTCTTATAAGCATAATTCTTATCTGGAGAAACCTATAATAAATAAATAACTGTACAGTTAAATAACCATGCTGTTTATGCAAGTTACTTAATGTCTTTGGGTTTCAATTTCCGTACCTAGAAAATTAAGAAAAATGATATGCATGTCTAGTGGTTGTTGTTGGTTCTTACTAAGTGTCTGGGACAATTAATTGAACAGCCAATATTTCCTTTTCTTAATCTCACTTTAATGCTGTGTTTAAAGCCTCAAATATCACTTTGCACTCTGCCTGATATTATATAAATATATCACAATGTCCTGTAAGTATAGTCTAAGATTCATGGCATGATCATTTTATATTCAAAACAATAAAATAAGTAGGATTACTTATGTAATAAATATGTATCTAAAATGATGAAGTTTTAGTCTGTAAAATCAACTGCAAATGTCTGACCCGCTCACCATAATGACTCTCTCTCTTCTATTCAGAGCATGTTATAGGAAGATCAACTAGCTTAGATTTTAAGGTTAGAAGTTGTCAGTCTATGTGAAGTTTGCCGTTTTTTGTACTGTGAATCTTGGTCACTCCATTTCCAGAAGCAGGTTCGAAATTATTCACATTATTTATCATGATTATAAATGATTACTGAATCATGGTATAGCTCCTCAATCAAGAGGAACTGAATAAAAAATACTGTTAAGTAAATTTCTAATAATAGTAATTAAAATATTGAATTGTGGTAGCATAGCAACACAGTCAAGTTTTTGAATCTCAGTTAATTTAATAAGCCTCAGGATGCTAAAAGTTAAAAAAATGAGAACAGTTTTAACATTCAACAAAGGTGTAAAATGCAATGCATATTCCTTCATGCATGTGCATGTGAAGTGTTATCATTTTGCATTATAGTATAAATGTGTCTCATTTTGATTACATGTATTAAATCTATTGGTGACTAGGGTAATATTATAGTTAGTATAGGATCAAAAAAGCTTTATGAAGGCAGGTAATTGTCTTAAAAGTTCAGCACTAAAATTCACAGCAGAGAATGTGTTATGCTATAATATGTGTTCAATAAATATGTGTTGTATGAAGAAATCAATAATCTATTAAGTTCACAGAACTTCACTAATTAGGTACATTTGATTGAAGGGCTGAATTAACCCATGTAATAAACTGTGAGAACAAGAAGACTGGGCTTTTTAAACAGAAGCAATTATTAATATGTTCTATGATAGGAAGAAGTAAAGTTGTGAATGAAGGATGGTAGGAATTTGCAACTAGAAAGCAAAGAGAGAGCACCAGTATAGATAGGTAGGCAAGAGGCAGAGTCTTATCAGGTAACTAAGCATTGATGCAATGACAATTCATTCAATGGTTTTAAGCAAGGGATTGACTTGATCACAATTCATGCTTTAAAAGAAAACAATGGCTGATAGCCTCCTCTCCCAGATGTAAACCTACTTAGAAATGGAAACTAATTAATAGTTAGGATTACTCTTTTGACTGTAATTATTTTTATTCTTCTTTTTACCCTTTAAAAGAGAGGTTGAGAATTATCTTCATTGATGTTTTAATCACAGGATAACTGTTCCACTTGATCAATGCTCAGAGTTCTTCCAATGCTATTTACTTTTCAATAACAGGAAATCTCCCCAGGGTCATTGTTGTATTCTAGATAAAAATTTCATAATTATTAACAACAAAATTTCAAATCTAGAGTTCATTAACCAAAACTGAAAAGTTGTTTTTAAAAGTATTTTAACAACCATAAAGTTATCAATGGAATTATTAATTAAATTACCTAGTAGTAAAATTTAGGAATCGATTACAAAAATAATTAATGTAATGAGACTAGCAACATTTAGACAATAGTAGAAAGAGAGCAATCGTGTGAAATGGCAATTGTCCCTGGACACAATTAATAATTACAAACACTTAAATACGCTATTGGTTTTAACTGTCCCCATGTTGAGTACAGAGAAGAAAGAATATTCATTTCTCAGATAATATTCTAAATTGTTTTTATGCATATTAATTTATTAAATATGTTATAGTTGAATCACGCAACTAAAGTTATTTTAAAAAATATAAAAATACTATTGTGTTTCCAAAACAAGTTTAGATAATTTCTTGGTCTTAGAATGAATCGATAAATTGAATCTACACATTGGGCTGGCCAACTAACCCAACAATTTCAAATCACTTACTTCTATACCAGTAAAGGTAAATACTTTTCATATTGAACATGTGAAGTATAATGTAAAGTCTTTATGCTTTGATGTTAGCCAAGCTTACGTTTGAATTTCAGCTCTTCACACTTAGACAGAAGGTGACCTTAGGTAAAGACTTTACCCTACTTTTAAGCATAGAGATTCCTTCAAACCTCTCCCATTGACTTGATTTAAAAGTTAAATAAAATAGTTCACACAAAGTGCCTAGAACATAAAAATAATGATCATTAATTATTAATTAATTAAGCACATGGTCTAGGAACATATTTTAAAATTGGTAATAGTATACTAGAATTTGATAAGGTATTTTAAGCCTTGAATCCATGTTTTTTGTTTTTTTTTTTTGTTTTTTGCAGTTTTCTGTTGGGGATGGCTGGGTTTAAACCCACCACCCCCGGTATATGGGGCTGGTGCCCTACTCACTAAGCCACAGGCGACACCCTGAACCCATGTTTTAACAATATTAAAACTATTAAAAAATTTTCTTGGTGGCCCAGTTTATTTCCTCTGTTTTATGACCAAAGCTCTGTGTACCATTGTGTTTCCCTGTGGCCAGCCAGTGCCTCCAAAGTAATGTCTGCTAAATCCAAACCACCAGTCTTCATCATTTTCTTTCTCCTCTATGAATCTTCCAACTTTTCCCATTTTTGAAAATGACTAAGTTACGTAGTTTTATTTTTATTTGGTTTATTTTCATAATATCTAGAAAAATTTATAATTTCCAGAAATTGACAGGGGCTAAGGTAATATACATACAAACAAATACAAAGGTGAACAGGTCAATTAAAAGAGAGAGAGAAAATGATGAAAAAAAAAAAAAAGAAAGAAAGAAAGAAAAAAAAGAATAGAGTGCCTAATCCTCATCTGTATGTCCAAATGTCTCCAAAGATGATCTGGCTACTCCAGCTGCCATAAAGACTATATAAATATATGAGACATGCTAGCAGCCCTTGACACCCCAGCTGTTCAGCTCACTACCCAACCTACTTGAACTTATAGTTTGATTGACCATTGCTCTCTCCCTGAATATACACATATTTTCTCACTGCCCCTTCCTAAAATGTGATGACTTTGTGATCTGGATTATCTATTGGCACCTGACACTATGTGTTTCACTTGCTTGGTTGGGTTGGAACTTCTCTGTAGTTAACTTGGTTTTACCTTACATGACATTGGGACAATGTACATGGGACAATCCATCAGTTCTGAAGCAGAGCCCTTCATCACGTTAAGATCCTGGCTATGCTAACTGCACATAGTAATACATCTTTTCATGCTTTTGTCTTCTAGTCAGATCAGACACACATGTATATTGATATTTTATAAAATGAGAGCTTTGAAAAGTTGAAAAATCATTTTCCATTTCCACCAACCAGCAGTGTATTTCCTTTGTATTATAAGCTCCGTAATTTAGAATACTCAAATAATAGGAATCTATTTCAATAACAAATTCATCCAGTTATTAGGAAAGACAAAAGGGGTGCACTTTTTAAATAAAGATGTGACAGGATTAGAAACCAATAGAAATCATCTGAAATTTGAGGGAAAAATATATTTTCCCTTCTTAGCAATTAGACAGCTGTATTTTGCACAAGCTAAAATTGATACCAGAAATACTGTGCTCAAGTTGCTTGGGCTAAAAATAGAATTGAATATAAGTTAGGGTGAAAGCATTCTTCCTGAACGCCCATAGACTATCTCACCCGTATCTGGCCTATCTTTCTGTATTCATGGAAGCGATTTTTTTCCCCTTAGTTAAACGTCCTATCTAACTTTCTTTTCCCGTTTTTTCTTTCCTCTTTCATTCTTCATCTTTTATTTCCTCCTTCTTTCTTTTCTTTTACATTCTTTCTGCTGTCTTCAGTTCTTTCTTCCCTTTCTTTTCTTCTTCTTTTGTTTCGTTGCCTTTACCTTTTCCTCTGGAAAAGGCATAATTTTAATTAACAAAAATAAAATCAAACACAATGATTTATAGTAATAAAAATTAGCAAGGAAATACACAAAGACTTAGAGAAAGTGAGCTACATGTTTTGAATCCAAGAGTTTCCTTCATATCATTCATATTGTTAATCATCTGTCTAATTTCATATTTATCAATAAATTTATGTTCTCTAAATAAAACATGTAGGGACTAAATTAATTTAAACAACAGGCTGTGAGGAACATTTTTAATACATAAAGTAGTCTAACTCATGTTTTACTAATCTTGAAAGAAAATAGCACTTATTTTTGGAATCAAATAATAAATAAAGGGTTTCATGGTAATTTAAAAAAGCTCTTTGAGCTAATATTTGATATTTCGTCCACATCAAAGAAGGTATCAAAACCTCTGCTTTTTGATATGTATATTAAATATTTAGGCAAAATAGAGGGTAATAAGCAGTGCTCATGTTGTTTGGGTTTCAGTTTGTGAGCTCCATTGGAAAAATAAATGCAGGAATAGAGGAATAATAGCATCTCCTGCCTTGTGAATTGCTCTTATTTAGGAAGGAGATGAGACAGTGATGAGCAATTGGGGGTCTGTGTCATGCATTAATGCAAAACAACTCTGAAATCTTGCAGAAAAAAATACACCCGTCGTGTTGTATGACAAAACTTCCATTAGCATTTTATTGTACCAATGATACAGCAATTACTCATGCATTCTCCAAGTCTTCAGAGTCACTCCATTTTGAGCAATGTCTTAATAATATATGTAATAGCATTTTACCTGTGGTAGTAATATTATTGATCTAACACCATTAAGGTTTGCAGCATTTTTAAGACCCATTACCTGATTGTATAGTAGCCCTGCCTAGTGAAAGCACATCACTTTCTCTGCTAAAGTTTGGCAGACAACAATACAAAAAAAGCAATTTTACCTGATACAGTGTCTGTCTGCCTGCTTGATAATGTCAATCAATAAGTGAATTTACTTTCCTGCCGTGTCTAGTAAACAAGATGTCTGCTCCATTTCAGATGCAAACAAAAAGAAAAGAGCCAAAATATGGGTGGGTCAAAATAAAGCATTTTGGATGATGTTTAATGGGGATTTGGAAGAAGGTTGGGGCATGGGGGTGGAGATACTGAAAATTATATACTCTACAGAAAGCATTGACTGAATAACCCATGGCAACAGCAGCATAGTGGTCTAGAAAAAAAATTAATAGAGATGGGAGGTTGATTTCTTTCTTAATAGGTTTTTGATACAAAGCCATTTGAATTGAAATACATTTTTAGATATTTAGAAAGAAGATATACTACCTTATCATAATCTTACCTAGATGCCCAGTTATCTATTTCTGAACTATCTACATCTGTCTATCTATCCATAAATACATCTAATCAACTAGCTAGCTGAATTCTTTCCATTTATTTCTTGTGTATCTAGATATCTCTTGTCTAAATTTTATATTTATACCTGCTGAATGTGGGTCCTTATGAAGAGAATCACTATTTTTAAGTAATCAGTGGAACAATTAATTTAGAGCAATACAAAAATTAAAAAAAATGTGAGGCATTTTAAAATAGCTATAGAACCAAAAGGTGGCATGAGTTGCTAACGTTCATTAATAATGCACATTGGATCTGAGTGCGAGTACATGGAATTTGGTCTCCGATATGTCTCTGCCCAGATCCCTAGTCTAGAGTGGATATGGATGAAAAAGAACTTGGGTTTTGATCAAGCTACTTAGTACATTTGTATTATAGTCATACATATTATTAATCATTCACATCAATTGCTTAGGTTGTCTTAGGATCAACATCTCTGACATTTTCCTTGAAGACAAATGCTCCTCTCCAGCTCCTTTCTTACACACTTGTATTCCACACTTTCAGGCCTCTGTTTTTCTTTTTCAAGATTGTTTTAGATATCTGATGCTCCCACCAAAACAAACAATAGACACATAAGAAGGAACAGAAATGCAGGGATATGTTTGTAAGTGTCAAGTGGTTTTTACCCAAAATTATTATAATTATAAGCATATATGCCAACAGGTTTTCGAGATTAATCTGTGAGAGGAACCTTTCTAAGATTGGATGAATTAAAGGTCCTGTCAAGGAAACAGATGGAATACTCAAAAGGGTTTCTCTAAAAATAAAGTAACTGTTTACAAAAGTTAAAGAAATTTGAACGTCTGAAGGGACGAACAAGAGATGGTGAGACCCTAAGGGACTGACAGGGGTGTAAAGTCCTTAACGCCCTGAGACTGAAGAACAAAGGTTACAGGTATTGGAGGCCAGTGAGAGCTGGAGTAATGAAAAGGGGCTGCCCATCAGGAGTCTTAGACTCAGAGGAATTCAACCATTGCCAGAGAGTAACAAATGACCTCTCTTTCCTTCTACTCTACTATCTCCTGTAGATGTTTCCCATTATTGGACTCAACCCATCCTCCGAAGTTTTATAGAGGTCAGCCTTCTGGGGCATTGAGCAGTAAAGGGCAGGGCAGAGAAGGGACTATGAGTATATAGGGGAAATGGAGAAGAACCTACATGATATTTTACCCCATTTAGACCTTACCACACACATAAGATTATCTCATATTGCAGTTTAGAAAATCACAACTCAGGGTGAAATAGTGACAAGCAGGAATAGATGGGGACAAGTTCAATTCCAACTCTGTCTGGCCTCAACACCACACACACACACACACACACACATTGTGTCCATTAAAAACATTAAGAGGGATATTGAAATAACTTCAACTGAACTAAGAATAGTCTTTAGGCTTGAGAAAGTTTTTAAATAGAACTTTGCCACAAACATTCTGAACAGCCTTGTAATTGATTTTCATAGAAACACTATTGTCAAGCAAGGAAAGAAAGTTTATTCTCATTTGCAGATAAGGATGTTAAACTCCCAAAGGCCCAGGTCCGTGTTTCCAGTCATACAATCAATGTTAGAAATTGCACTCACGTCCAGGCTGCCTAAGCATTGGTTCAGTGTCACTACCACCATTACCCCCACACACCATACCACATTATTCAATATGGCTTATGCATTAAAAAGGTAGTATTTTATATTCACATCTCCTGTACTTACTGATAAGGAATAAACCTATATAAAAATAACACATCCGTTTCACCCAAGTTGCTTCAAATAGTTGTAGACACTATTTTCATAATGTTTATGTGTTTTGATTTGTGGATAATTCCTTAGACTACAAAGCAAATATTAATATATTATTAAGTGAACCCATAGTACAACTGCTGATGACCTTTTGAAAAACTGAGATAAGATGATGAGAGCATCTCCATGCAAAATAATAAAGGTCATTGAGATTTTATCATTTAATTTTCACCATGCAGATGTCAAATAAAGCCTACTTAATGGAGTGTGTGTTTTATGAAAGAAATGATGACACCATGAATTATATTAGTTGAACTGCCACAGTAAATTTTGGTAAAATTCTTTACGTGATTCAAAGTCCAAGGATTCTTCCCCCTGCAAAAAGAGAAGGAGTTCTAATGAAGAAAAAAGTCTGTCAGAGTCTCTGCTTTTAGATGTGAAAGGCTTTACCCCAGTCTCAGCTCCATCCCATGTCTGTCCCATTTGCACCCGGAGAATGTGAACAGCTCCAGAGCTTCAGTTATCTATTTCTATATAATAAGCCACACTTAGTGACCTAAAATAATGATCTTGTATTATTTATCACAATTCTGTCCATTGGCTGTATTTAATTGAGGTGGTCAGCTTCACTCAAAGATATTCCACTTGAGATCACTCCCGTGGCTTCAGTCAGCTGTGAGCCTGGGACATTCAAGACGGCTTCACTCACACGTCAGAGTGTGTGAAACACAGAGAGATTGCGTAACCAAGGTAGTCGTGGCCAACATGATGGAGCCACCTACATACAGTTGTTTCTATGACAGGAGAGGATTTGGAGTTTGTTTCCCAAGTGTACAATGTTTGAAGATAAGTTGGAAGTCTGTCTTTTTTAAACACCTCTCCTTTGCCTCATCAAAACTAATTATTAATTAATTAACTCTACCAATAAACACTAAAAGTCAGACAAGCTAAAGAACAGTTTGTCTATAGCCTTGAAGATGGTAAATGTGGCTGGCTTAGTCTTTTTGATTTTCAAGCTATTCTTTCACCACCACTTTCCTATGGTACGATCTAGATTCTGAATTCCAATGATCTTGCCTAATGTTACTCTTGAATAAGTATTCCTTCTACTCCGCTAATCAGAGATCTCTTTTGTTGGGATTCCACATTGTGCCATTATGCACACTACATCCTATAGAACACTGGATACAATGGAGAGCCTTGTGTTTGGATTTCAAGAGTCTGTGCTTTTTTATTTTTAAGTAGTTGAGTTTAACTCAAAACTGTCCGACATTTGATGTCATGAATGCATGATTAAAATTATAAAAATACATTATTGTCTGACACCAAATGAGGAGATCTTAAAAATCTTTTATATTATTTGTACTACTTGACACATATGCACACAAGCTTAAAAACTTCACTTCT
The DNA here is from genome assembly GCA_963574655.1 of Perodicticus potto. Classification (NCBI taxonomy): domain Eukaryota; kingdom Metazoa; phylum Chordata; class Mammalia; order Primates; family Lorisidae; genus Perodicticus; species Perodicticus potto. Next base: position 30,313 of record CAUYRH010081067.1, read on the forward strand.
AAGTATTGCTCTCTTAAAAATGTGCATACCCTAATATTTCCTTCAATTAAGTATTTTTTATAAATACAGATTTAAACCGTATATATATATATACACAAAATATGTGTGTGTGTACACTGTGTACACATACACAAATCAACCCATTTAGCCCATTTTCTATCAAAACCCCATTGGCATTTTTTAATAGATAAAGAAAAAAATAAATCCTAAAATTTATATGGGAACTATTTATAAACAACCTGAATATTTAAAATTATCTTGAGGAAAAAAAGAACAAAGCTTGAAGCCTTATACTTCTGATTTCAAAATGTATTTAAAAACTGTAGCAGTTAAAATAATATGTTAATGTTGTAAAGACCTATAGGTCAATCGAAAAAAACAGAGAGCACAACAATAGCCCTATAAAAATATGGTGAAAGGAATTTTGACAAGTGTGCCAAAGATGAGAAAATGGGGCAAAGATAGTCTGTTCAACAAATGCTGCAGGGAAAAAAAACAAACCTGGCTCTCCACGTGCAAAAGATTGAAATTAAATCTTTGTGACCCCACACATAAAACTCAACCCAAAGTGAACTAAAAATTTCAAGGCAAAACCTGAAACTATTAAAAAAAAAAAAAACTTAGAAGAATGTATAGGGGAAACACTTCCTAATATTGGTCTTGGCTATGATTTCTTTAATGTCAAAAGCACACACTACAAAGGAAGAAATAGGCCAATGGAACTACATCAAACCAAACAGCCTCTGCACAGCACAGGAAGAAAATCAACCTATGAAATGGAAGAAAATAGTAGCAAACTATATATCTGATAAGAGGTTAATATCCAACTACAACTCAATAGCAGAAAACTAAATAACTCAATTAAAAATTGGTGAAAGATCTTGGATAGACATCTTTCCTAAAAAGACATACACATAGCCAACAGATATATAAAAAGATTCTCAACATCAGTAATTATGAAGGGAATGGAAATCCTAACAGTAAAAAGATGTGAGTTCACACCTGTTAGGATGTCCATTATCCAAAAATAAAGAAAAAACAAGACATAGAAAGAGGGGAGGAGTGAGGGAAAGAAAACAAACAAACAAAAAAAAATAGAAAAAGAAAAGAAAATAGTGACTAATTCTCACATAAACTGTATTTAATTTTGAGCAAAGTACATTACTTAAACATTAATTTTTAATTCAACTTGTTAATATGTTGCTTAGGATATTGCATCCTCATTTATAAGTGAGATATGTTTGTAATTTCCCTTTATAACATATTTTCTACAATTTTAATATCAGGTATATCCAGATTAAACAGAATGATTTTGAAGTATTTCTTTTTTTTCTATTGTATATAAGATTTGGCATGATCTGTTTTTTGAAATTATCTTTTACTTTTATTTATAAATATTAGTTGTCTATTTTTTTAGACTTTGGAAAAAAATAAGAAGTTAACTGATGGCTTCATGCTGAGCCTCAGAGTCAAAGCATTCTATAATAGACATACTCTT
>CAUYRH010081068.1:0-42967 GCA_963574655.1 Perodicticus potto
AATGAGAAAATATCATGATTGTTATATCAATCAGGTTGATAAAAATATCTCCGATTGTATGTGAAGCCCGCACACTGTACTCCATGACTGAATTATTATACACAGCTATGACTCAATAAAAAATAATTAAAAAAAAAAAAAGAGAGTTAAGTGTTATCCCAGTGCAATGTGTGAACCTCATTTGAAATTGTAAAATTTTTGAGGCAATTGGAGAAATTTGAATGCTAGATATTTGATAACATTAAGAAAATAACTTGCTGTGGGCATGTTAATGATGTTCTTATGTTTAAGGGAGTCTATTTTAAATAGTTTTACAAGTATTTGTGAATAAAATTATGTGATATCTGGAAAAAAAATAAATTCTGATTTTAACCAAAAAAAAAAGTAATAAAAAAATAAAGATTAAGAAAGAAAACTGACTTTATTTGCAGATGACATGATTACATTTAGATCTATCCCTTTTGAGTTAATTTTTCTACATGTAGAAAATCCTAAGGATTATACTAAAACAATTACTATAATTAATTTTAGCAAGGTCTCAATATATAAAAGTGACATATAAAAATTGGTTTTGTCTATACTTAGCACATGACATTATTGCCATTTTTAACATCAAAAATATGAATATTTAAGGATAAATTCAAGTATATAAAAGAAAACTACATTGTGTATGTCATATATGTTGTACATGAAAAATACAAATTGTTACCAGCAAAAAGTAAAGAACCTACACTCGGCACCTGTCACACAGTGGTTACAGCCATATACACCGAGGCTGGCGGGTTCAAACACAGCCCAGGCCAGCTAAACAACAAATAACTACAACAACAAAACAGCCGGGCGTTGTGGCAGGCACCCGTAGTCCCAGCTACTTGAGAGGCTGAGGTAAGAGAATCACTTAAGCCCAAGAGTTTGAAGTTGCTGTGAGCTGTGATGCCACAGCACTTTACCCAGGGCAACATAGTGAGACTCTATCTCAAAAAAAAAGTAAAGAACCTAATTAACAGAGGGATAAACACTGGTCATGATCTGGAAGACAATATTATGTCAGTTGCCCCCAAGTTGATGTATACATTCAGCATAACTCCAGCAGGCCTTTCTGTAGACTGTGACTGCCTGATTCTAAAATTCCAATCAAAATCCCAGCAGGATTTGTGTGTCTGGATATCACACATACACCAACTGATTCTGTCCATAAATTGTATATGGAAATACAAAGAAACTTTAATAGCCAACATTTTGAGAAAGAAGAACGAAGTTGGAGTACTCATATTACTAATTGTAAGAATGACTATCAAACTATAGTAATCAGATAATGCTATTGACAAAAGGCTAGACACAAATCTGTGGGACAGAATAGAGTCAAGACATTGAACCATATACATATGGTCAATTGATTTTTGATCAAATATACAAAAACAAGGCAAAATGGATAATTTTTTCAAACAAATGGGGTTGGAACAAGTGGATATTCATATGCCCTCCCCACCCCAAATGTACCTGCACCTTATACTTTATACAAAAATTAACTCAAAAGGGATAGATCTAAATTTAAAATGTAAAACTGGAAGACTTAAAAGAAGACAGTATTTATGATCTTGGTTAGGCACAGAGTACTTAGATATAACACCAAAAGCATGAACCAGAAAAGAAAAAGTGGTCTAACTCAAAATTGAAAACTTTTGCTCTGGAAAAAACATAGTTAAGGGAATGAAAAGACCAGCAAAAAAAAAAAAAAAAATATATATATATATATAATATATATTTGCAAAACACCTATCCTATAAATGACTTGAGTCTAGAGCAGCAGTTCTCGACCTGTGGGTCACGACCCACAGGAACTGTATTAAAAGGCCGCGGCATTAGGAAGGTTGAGAACTACTGGTCTAGAGCGTATAAAGAACTATCAAAATTCAACAGCAAGAAAACAAAGTAGCCAGCTTAGAAAACAGACAAAAGGTTTAGGCGGACATTTCACCCAACACTTTCTAGGAATAGTAAAGAAATACATGAAAGTTGCTCAACATCATTAGCCACCAGAGAAATGCAAATAAAAACCATAAGAGAACACTATATATCTATTAGATTGGGCAAAATAAAAATAGTATCAAGTGCTGGTGAGTATGCAGAGTGACTAAACTCTCACACTTCGCTGGCGGGAATACAAAATGACACAGCTACTAGTAGGAAAACAGTTTGGCAGGTGAAACAACCCCCTATCACATGACCCACCAAGCCCACTCCTAGATATTTGCCCTAGAGAAAGGAGAATTTGTGTTCACATAAAATCTTTACACAAATGTCTTTCGCAGCGTTATTCACAACTGCCCAAAGTTGGAAACAACAATGTTGATCAATGTGGATAATTCTTAGAGGCATGCTGATTGAAGAAGCTAGTCTCAGAAGGCTATTACTACATGAGTCTATTTAGGTGACATCCTGGACCTGGTAAAACTATATAGAGGCAGATAACATCAGTGGCTGGCAGGGGTTGGGGTCAGAGTAGCTGTGACTATAAAGCAGCAGCAGGAGGGAGCTCGTTTTGGGTGAGAGAACTATTCTTTATCCCAATTGTGGTGGTGCCTGACCACACATGTATGACCAACTCCATACATGTATTAAAACTCAGAACTATTCACCAAAATAAAGTCAATTTTATTGTATATACATTAAAAATAAATAAGGTGTTTTCAAACACTGCAATACCATTACCCATTGAGTTTGCTAAAATTAAACACTTACTGATCAGCACTTACTGATGCTGAGGATGTGGAAGGCGTATATTGCTAGTGGGAGTATAAAATGATACAGACAATTTCAAGAACCGGGTAGGGGTTTCTCATAAAGTTAACTTACCCTATGCACTAGCCATTTCAATTCTAGGTATTTATCTAAGACAAAGGGAATTATATCTGTTTTAAAAACTTATATACCAATGTCCATAACAACTTTATTCATAATAACCAAAGCTGGAACAACACAAATGCCCGTCAGCAGGTAAATGGATAAACAAAGTGGAGATATCCTTAAAATGGAATAGTACTTCACAGTAAAAAAAAAAAAAGAACTATTAATATGCACAAAGGCAGATGAATCTCAGACATATTGCCTAAAATCTCAGGAACATGTTGGGCCAGGTACCAAAGACTGATCATAGTCATATGAATCTCAAGATTGGACAATACTAACTATATGAATTGAAGTCATAATAGTGGTTCGCTTTCAATGGGAGCCAGGAAGGACTGCTTGGAAGAGATCATGAAAGAACTTTCTAGGTGATGGAAATGTTCTATATCTTGATTGAGGTGTTGGCTATATGAAGTATACGTTTGTTAAAATTTGCCAGACTTAACATCTGTGTACTGTATTCCACTGTAACTTTTACTCTAATAAAATATACAGAATAATTTTTGAGGACATTCTAGGACACCTAAATTCAGGGGACTGATATTTGTGCCTTAAAATGACTGCCTGCTTGAAATCAGTCACACTGAATTTTAAAATGAGTCTAAAGTTCCAGGCCTGACAGTGATTGGGCAGCATCCAGAGCACAGCCCAGCTCACTGCTCCACATGACTCCAATGTTTGGTTTCTTGTTTCCTTTGTACACTGGCCTAAAACCAGCCCAAACTCAGCAGTCCTATTATTCTGGACCTACAGAAGAGCAAACCTACGCCTACCCCTAGCTGCCACTTCAAGGGCTTTATTTCTCACTTCCTTGAGTGCTTTGATTTAGACTGATGGCAATAAAAGAGAAACCAATTTGGAAACTGGATCTGAGAGTCCTTTGTCTTCTCTGATGCTATTTCTGAACCTGTGGCTATGGGAGGTGGAATGGAGAGAAAGATATAACCTTATCCAAAGAACTAGATTAAAAATACTTCACCCCTCCAATCTTTAGTTTGATCATATTTCTAGATTTTCTATAGGACCTCAGAATATCTCAATAGTAAAATATTTATGCTGTCAACCTTCAGCTGGTTTACCCAGAGTGCTTCTATCAAGGATAGAAGATGATTGTTCTTCAATTATTTATCACTTCTGCTGACTAATTTATATTATACTTACGATCTCTTCACAACTAGTAGATGAAATAGATAGGTCTGGCTATTTCCACCTGCTGAGGAAACTGACCTAGAGAAAGCTCCTGCTGCTAATTCCAGGCTCTTCCTGGAATAATAGTTGCTCTAATCACAGCTAATGGCTTCTTTTTTTTGAGACAGAGTCTCACTATGTCACCCTCGGTAGAGTGCTGTGGTGTCACAATTCACAGCAACCTCAACCTCTTGGGCTTAAGTGATTCTCTTGCCTCTGCCTCCCAAGTAGCTAGGACTATAGGTGCCCACAATGCCCGGCTATTTTTTTGTTGTAGTTGTTTAGCAGGCCCTGGCTGGGTTCAAACCCACCAGGCCTGATGTATGTGGCCAGTGCCCTAACCACTGAGCTACGGGTTCCAAGCCCACAGCTTATGTTTTCTAAATGTCAAACTTCCTTCCCTTCTTCTTCTTCTTCTTTTTTTTTTTTTTTTATTTTACCAGGTTTTTTTTTTTTTGAAAGAGTCTCATTATGTTGCCCTGGGTAGAGTGCCGTGGTGTCATTATCACAGCAACCACCAACTCCTAGACTCAAGCAATCCTTTTGTCTCAGCTTCCTGAGTAGCTGGGACTACAGGCACCTGCCACGATGTCTCGCTAGTTTTTTTAGAGATGGGATCTTGCTCTTGTTGGTCTCGAACTCCTGAACTCAAGCAATCCCCCCATCTCGGCCTCCCAGAGTGCTAGAATTACAGGCATGAGCCACCACACCAGGCCCTTTCCTCCCATTCATGAATGTATAGATCCTCCACCCCAACTCTGAAGTTAATTCTTGTTAATTACTTGCACTAGTAACTAGCTTTTTCTAATGGAATTGCTCATTAAATGCCGAGAGAAGTTGCAGTTGCAGTTGCCCTAATAGAATGGGATTAGTAAACTGCCCCCACTCAATCAGATTTTAGCTCTGTAGTTTCCATCCCAGAGAAGCCTCTTAAGATTTATAATGAATGATCCTTAAAAAAAGTCATAGCTAAAGGGGAAAGAAAGAGTTTTGTGTGAAGCATATGCTATTCAGCTGTTTAAATACACAATAGAATTTTAAAAGGCAATTACAATCCAAGCCTATATACCACTGAACAAATAAGTTTTATGTGATTTCAGTATCCCCTAATAACATAGTTGATTCATAAAGAGGAAACAAAGTTTCAACATTGTTAACCATTAATGCAAGTCAATGGTGAAGCAGATATATGATTAACCTTAGAATAGCAGGTGATATCAGCTGTGCTGAGTTAATTTTTTTCTTTTTTTTTTTTGAGACAGACTCTCACTGTGTTGCCCAGGCTAGAGTGCCATGGCCTCTGCCTACCTAGCTCATAGCAGCCTCAAACTTCAGGTTCAAGAGCTCTCCTGCCTCAGCCTCCCAAGCAGCTGGGACTAGAGGCAGCTGCCACGACATCCAGCTACTTTTTCTATTTTTAGTAAAGATGGGGGGGGGGGTCTCACTCTTACTCAGACTGGTCTTGAACTCCTGAACTCAAGTGATCTTTCACATGGGCCTTTTCCCCTGACCCTAAGTTAATTTTTAGTCTAATTAAAAAAGACTCAGTGGGAAGTTACTGTGGCCATCTGCTGAAGGCATGATACATTTAATGCTGTATGTTAACCAGGAAAAGTGTTTTGGCGTTCTTATCATTTTAATGTGCTGATTATAGAAATATAAAATGTTTAAATAAATAAGGTTTCTCAAAAGTATTTAAATCAACATATTTTATACGTTAGCATATAAACTCAAGATACATAAAAGAGCTATCAGTGAGAACATCCCTTACCCTTCCAGCCAGTCCAGGTTGAGGGAATATGTTCAAGACCCATGTCTACAGAAGGTAAGTGCTTTCAAATTTTACTTAAGAAATAAAATTAACAAAGAGAAAGAGCAAGATGAGGATTTATTCAGGTTATAAGTAGTATCGAGGGTCTTTGTTTTATCTTTGCCTTACTAGGTGAGGTGGCCAATTGTTCATGCCACTGTCCCTAAAAATAATAAAATCTAATCGTGCCTGTCCTCCCGCCACTCCCTTTTTTCCCTGAATCCCAATGCACAGACACATATGTACACACCACACAGTCACACATGAGAAAAAGAAAACCCCCTTTACATGTTTCCGTGTTGGCTGATGCTCAAAGCACCGAGTAAAGTGTAGCAGGCCACAGCTCTGCCATGTCCCTCAGGAATGGGTCCAGCAACTCCTGGACCTTCTGTGGGTTCCTTCAAAGAGAAAAATGTGACTTCCTGTGGCCCATCATTTTGAAGTTCATTTTGGAGCCACGGTCCTTCATCCTGTGTGCAATGTCATCAAAAGGGGTAAGCTCCTTGGCACAATGCCAGGGAAAGAAACACAAAATGTCATAACTTGGATATGAGCTAGGCCTGAACACAAAGCTCTAACAAAACAAACAAAACAACTTCTAAATTCTTCTTTGTAAACAAACAGGCTGCTAAATCCCTGAAAGTCCATTTTAAATACTAGATTGACAGAGGTGGCTTATTTTACTACCATTTTATGTCATAAGCCTTTATACAGATTTCTAAGAGGCTTTGTATCTCAAGTTATGGCTTAAAATGGGCCCTATCCTGAATTAATGCTAATCTCTACATTACAAAACCATGTTACAGTCTTACAAAAATCTTATGCATATATACAGTATCTTCCAAATTTCAGTGTAGGTGTGATCAGTAAAAATGCCAATTCATTAAAAACATAACTGAGTTCATTAAAAATATATATATAACCAAGTTCCTGATCACATATTTGTCGTTTTTTTTGTTCTCAAATAATGAATATTAAGAGTATACTTTTTTTGGAGGGCTCTATGAAAATTGGACATTAAATGGAGGTCTCTGTACTGGGGATCTAGAGAATCTTTGACTTGGACTAAACTCACAACAGGATCAAATGACACCAGTTAAACAAGGAAACAGAAGTGGACTCTTTAAATTTAACATTCTTTCTCTGCTACCAAAAAGTAAAAGCTAGAAAATACAGTAAATATGACTTTGATCAGTCTGAAGGTCACCAAAGAACATTGCATACACAGGGTCCTTGGGAACTCAGTAGCTGGCTTTGTCCCTGGGCACACAGAAACACACAGCACGCGGCTGCTCCCCACCAGGGCAGCCTCAGGACGACTCTTCATGGCGTCACACTGGGGGCCAAAAACTTCCCAATGGGGAGGCGGAGAAGATAGCATTGATAAGTGAAAGGACAATGTCTGAGATTCTTATAAACCTAGGTAGAGTTTTGTGGTATGATTTTGTCTTTAAACTGGGTTCTACTTGTACTTTCCTATCACAAAAATTAAGTGAAATTCTATATGAAAAGCATTTAGAACTAACTTGGAACATGGGAGATGTTCTGTGTTATTTCCTTATTTTTCCAGATTGTCTCCTAAACCTACTAAGATCAAATTTTAATTATGTGAAGTTCTTTAATTGTTACATCTTAAGATTATAATTAAAGAAAGTAGTATAATCTAAGAGTGTCAACTGTCACGTAGGATTTTGAAAAGTTAGAATCAGGTGATAGCTTTCTTAAGTCAGATAGCAATACTTCATCTCATTCACCAGGACCTGCAGGTGAAGGGGGAAAATACCCACAAGCAGGCATTTCCTCCAGCCCTTCTGAACTTTACTCTGGGTACAGTGTGGCCTCACCTGGCCACTCCTATTTATGACCATGAATAAGAACTTCAATCTGCAGCAGTTCTCTAACACCAGAGAATAAATCCTCACAGGAAAATGAAAAGTCACTTCTGACCGTCTAGTTAAGAAAATCTGATCTAGAACCTCTCCACACTTTATCACCCTTTGTTAAGTTGGTATTAAAACTCAAATTCTAACCACCTCCATGAATCACATTTCTTTTGCAAACTGCTGTACATACCTATGTAATTTAACATTTTATTTATCTCATTACTCTTTCATCAGTTTGATTCAAAGGCCCCAATTATTGAACCCAAGAGGGTAGAGGAAGGACTTATTTGTTCCCATAAAAATTCAATTTTAGTCTTTATATTACATAGTAAAACCTCTTCACATATTTTAGAACATGTAGGAGACACAAATAATAAGAAGTGCTAAGTGCTGTGCACTAAATTGAATTCTAGGCAGCAATATGCCATTTGCAGCACTGAAAAGAACCATTACTCTGTGGAAGAGACATGGAAGAACAGAGTGTTCTACTCAGACTCGAGGCCAAAGGACCAAGAATTCATAAAGTTTTGCTATTTAAAGTTTAATAATTCTTTCATGGTACAAACTCATATACGTGCGTATGACACGTCTTTTCCTAAGGAGCTATTGTAGGGTTTCCATTCTGAGGCTGATGGTGCAATAGTTCAGAAAGAGAAGCAGTATACTTAATTTAAACATTTTTAAAGCCCTGTTTTTACCCGCTGGACTTCATTTTTCACTAATCCATAGAAATTTCCTTTTCCGTCAAGCGAATGTCCTTGCCACAGCCATACTTGTTTCCTCCTTCTAGCCCTAAGTGGAAACACGGCACCTACCCCCTTATCTCTACCCAGCACCCTCATCCCTCTTCCCTACTTTAACCAAAGTGCTATCTTCCAGGACAGGGAAAGCCCCATCTCTTCCACGCAGATTTCCCAGAATACTTCCAACTCTTACTTGGAATTCTTCTCTTGAACTGATGTCTAGTCTGTTTAATTTATAAATGCTAACTCCCCAAATGAGAGTAGATATTTCTTGAGGCCAGAACTCATTTTTTTCTTTTATTATTTTGCACAGAACAATTCTCTACATCAAAGCACGGCCATTTATCAAATATCCGTGTGTCTGCATGTTGGGGATATCGGTATTACAATGGTCTTACATGGGATTGCCTCTTTCAGGGCATTTAAATGCAAAGGTCCCAAATTTACAATAGTGTGGTTAGCCAGTATTTTTGTTCAGCTAGTGCAGTGTTTAAACTGTATGGACTTGGAATTCCCTTAAGCTGGTCATTTCCTTAGTTCATAGGTCTGTTATTCCCTTGGGTCTGGCACCATTCAGCTTCACTAATTTATATTACCTTCAGCCTCTTGTGAAACATCCTTAATTTTACAACTCTTAATTTATAAGGAATAAATTAATTAAATAATTAATAAATGATTAAATAATAAATTTATTCTTAAAATGCAGTGCTCTTCCCATATCACTCACTAGTGCTATTTACTACTGCCAAAAACTTCCAACATTATGATACCATTAGTGGTTTTACTTCTTTACCAGTAACTTGGTGCATGTTCTTCATAGTGCACTCACTATATGAAAAGAGGTTAGAAAATTCTCAAATCCAAGAGCAGATGGTATATTAATTAATTAGAGAAAGAAAACAGAACTGCTCAGCAACTGTTTTGCTTTCTTAAAAGCAAATTATCTTCAAGCTAGAAAGGATAGAAACCTCATTAAGAATGAACTAAAGTACAAGCAGAAGAGGTCGCTTTAAAGAATCCATCTCTTCACGTTATGGTGAATTCCATGTGGGGGGTACCAAGAGAAACTGCAGACATCAGTACAGGAAGACTGATAACCTCCAGAAAAACTTGGAGAAGGGTGCAGGTCTCAAGAGGCTAGAGATTTAAAGATAACTTTTTAATCCAATGTTTTCATTTTATTTTTAACATTCAAAACCAAAGGAAAGAATTAGAATTTTTAAGCTTTATAGACTCGTAACATCAATTGTTGGCAAAAATCCAAGACTTTATCATTAAACAGGGAACAATTCTAGGAACTAGCAGTTCACCAAGAATCATTTATTTTTTTTTTAAACTAAGTCATTTAATTCTGTGGAAGAGCAGGGAAGATTCAAGATCTTTATATTTAGCACTTAAAATTTTTCTCATAATGTCCTTATGGAGAAGACTGATCATTTGGACTAGAATCATTTGATAAATGAGAAAGACAGGGCTAAGTCCAGCTAATCATTAATTTGAGTAATACCTACTGAGGGCCAGCTAGATTTCCAACGAGTATTGTATTTGGCACTTTAGTTACCTTGAATTTTAAGAACCACTCCAAGAGGTGGATGTTACTAACCTTGTCCTCATCAAGGGTGTTATTAACTTCCTTGAGAAAAGAAGTTTCTCAAGGTCTCAAAGCTAGTAGGTGTCAGGGCCAGCTCCAAAGCTAGGCTCCAAAAATCCAGGGCCATTTCTTCTGTGCCACAGGCTTCTAGCTGTGCCACCATCAAAGCAAAACGATCTGTCCCATATATTATTTGTAACTTGAATGGTGAAGAAATTCAGCAAATGTGCAGGTGACATAAGACTAGAAAGTAGAATCAACATGATGTATATCACAATCAAAATTAAAACAAATCTAACGAACTGGAAGTTGGGGGGAGGCTTTAGGTAACACAAGCCAACAGGAAATAAAAAGCTCAGATTCAAGAGATGCTTAATTATATAATAAAAAATTAATAATGCCTACCTTGACAGAAAAGCATTTCAGTCAACTTTGGTATGTTCCCTACAAAAGCCAATTAAGCAACAGATGATTTCGTTTGAAGATGCCTTCTTCACTGTTCTGCTTAAACTAATTTATTAAATTAAATTTTGGTTTAAGGCTTTTTAGCACAAAGAAGTGTCTTAGGCAAGAAAGGAAACATAAAACTATTATTTATTGAAGATAACTAACATTTACTGACTTCTAGATACCAATACTAAGTATGTTGTGAAGATTACTGATTTACTCCTCACAATAACCCAATGGTAGGTAAGAATATATTATTTCCGTTTTACAGATGAAGAAACAGAGGGTCAAGGATCTGAAAGGCTGTCAAGAATAGAAGATAAAAATCGTTTGTGTCGCTTTAGACTTTTCATTTCTTAACCATTTCTTGGTCATGGACCCTTTTCAGACTCTGAAGAGTTTTAGATCTTTTTTGCAAAAAATCCTGCTTGTAATTTCACAAGTTGGAGGGCTATGGGCAAAATGGACTATATGAGAAGGGGACAAGGAAGCAGCTGTCAGTTTGCTGTAAACAAGTACTTGCTAAAAGAGAGGAGGAATCCTCAAAGTGCAGTGAGCTCCCCACCACTTAAGTGTTCAATTAAAATGCAGGTGGTCTTTCAGGAATGCTATACAAGAGATACTAAAGAAGATCAGAGGTTGGTCTATGATTTTAAAGTACCTGTTTCCTGTAAGATTGTAGGCCTAAATAAGTAATTTTTATAATGTTGGCAAACTTAAGAACTGAAGTTATTTTTCCAAACTATTCTGCTTGAATGTTCAATGTTATCTCCCATCTATTTATGATAACCATCAGGTACTTGAAAACAACCCTATCCAAAGGAAAAAAAGAACACCCAACTGTTGATCTCCGTGTGAGATATAGATCTCATCATAATAAAAGTAGATTCCTTATTCCTCTAAATTCTTATCTTAAAATTTCCCTAAGGCAAATATGATGTATGCCAGATTCTAAGAAGATGGGGTTTTCCATGAGAATATTTACTAGTTTATAATTTTTTAAACCTACTTCTATAAAGCATGGGGGTGGGGGTGTCGGTCGCAGACAGAGACATAAGAGAAACAACTCAACTGTTCTGCTTTGGTTCTCAGAGCCCTTGGCTGATGGCTGAGGAGCTTACCCATCTACGCTGCTTTTTTTCTTCTTTGCATTACCGCACCTAAAGATTCAGCCTCCCACTGCTCCGACGAGCACCGGAGCTAATAACTTTGCAAATCATAGCCTTTCAGAGCACAATTCTGACAGCTTGGCACGCAAATAAAATGTTCACGAGCAAATCTTTTACCTGAAAATCTTCATTCATTCTTCAGGTACGAAACAGGATGAAATTGCAACTCATTATAAAATACCATTAAAATTTGGGGGCTCATAACAAGACGGGAGGAGTAGGGACTAACGCTCCTCAGTTAGGGGGACGATGATGAGAGGCTTTATCCAAAGCAGGTGGCCAAGCAACGTCTGCTTTAATTAAAGCGTCCTGTAACTTACGGGTGTTTGCCATTGAAAAAACAAAAAGGCACAGGTGACGACGCCCCCGTTCAGTCGCCCACTCCCAGGTGTTCACTTACGCAACACTTCCCCGGGGCAGCTCCCGTCGCAGGTCCGGACAGCCGCGGGTCCAAGGCAGCAGCAGCAGCTGGCGCTCTCCGGGCGTCAGGCCCTGGGCCGGGAGAAGCTCCCGGAGCCGCCGCCGCTCTGGGCGGGGGTTGCCGGCGTCAGGGTGGGCAGGAGCCGGGGCCGGGCGAGGGCAAACTGCAGCCCCGCTGCAAGGGCAGCAGCGACTCCTGGACGGCGCCCGGGTTAGTCTGGAGGCAGCAGTTAGAGGACGGGCCGCCCTTCGGCGGCGCTCTGGGCTCCCGGCCCCTCCTCCCGCCGTCCCCGCCGCGCGCTCTTCGCGGGTTCGCGGCCCGCTCCCGGCCGACCCTGCAGGTGGCAATCGAGGAACGCCTGGCTCCGGGGCGCGCCCCTGCGGGAGGCGTGCGAATTTGGGGCGCCGCGGGGCGGGGAGGGGGAAGGGTGCCGGGATCACAACTCAGGCAGGGGCGGGGCGGGACTGGGCAGTGAGAGGGGCAGGTGTGCGCCCCCGCCCTCGACCCAGCGCGGTACGCGGCTGCCTCCGCAGCGGGAACCAGACCCCAGAGTTCGATGACCGCGCGAGCGCAGCCCTTGCCGGCGCTGGTCCCTCGCCCTCCGCTGAGCCACCAGAGCCGCGAGCCCGGCCGCGCTGCGCCCTGGCGAGAGGAGGCGCTGCTCTCCAGGCCTCTCCGCGGCGGGCCTGCCCTGGGGAGAGCGGCCGGCGAGCGGGGGCCTCCCGCACTCTCGCCGTCGCCTCCCCTGCGAAGGGCTCTGCCCTCGGGCCGGGCAAAAGCCACACCTGCTTTGACCGCAAATCCCACACTTTGCAGTTAGGCCAGAGCCGCTGCCCTTCCTAACTAGTTTGCACCCTGCATATGCACAACTAAAGTGCTGACGTTCTTAAACGTTTAAAGGATTCCTCCGTTTTGTACTTTTCTATCCGAAAAGACTCAATATTTTTCAAATTTCTTTCTCCTTCAACCAAAACATTTCTAAAGGCCATTTCCTCGTTCTTTAAAGCACTGAGCACCACGACCTCAAAACAGGGCCACTAAGCAGTTACACTTCCCCACACATTCCGTGTGATGCCTGCATCTGTCCAGCGTGATTCCCAGCAATCCTCAAAGTCTCCAGAGAACTACAAAGGAGCCACTGTGCTCATTGTCTTCTACAGTGGATTAGTCAATGCAGAATTCATGCTCCTTAGTGATAACTTCGCTTGACTCCTCCACAGCACAGACGGGGGACACTGAGGCCCAGAGTCCACCGAAAAAAACAAGGTGTAGAATATAAATGTCTGAACACAATAACTAAGAAATTGCCGTGAAGGTTATGTTAACCAGTTTGCAGTTTTTGGCTGGGGCTGGGTTTGAACCCACCGCCTCTGGCATGTGGGGCCGGCGCCCTACTCCTTGAGTCACAGGTGCCACCCTATGTTAACCAGTTTGATGAAAATATTTCAAATTGTATATAAAACCAGGACATTGTACCCCATGACTGCATTAATGCACATAGCTATGATTTAATTTAAAAAAAAAAAACACACAACACGAAAGGGTCTGGAACCTAAAAAGCTCACTATCTGTAGACTAACCTACGAGACTTCGCTCCTTGCAGGAACATACAATAAAGAATGAACCTAGACTGCAGAGGAATTAAAAAACACAAGCTCTACAGAATTTCTTAGACTCTAAGTAAATCATGTATTCTTATTTTTTTCTATGCTTAAATTAGGTTACGTAACTTTTACATACAAATACAGTAGCCCAGAAATGTAATTTTTCTTCATGCTATTGCGATTATCGGAATTGGAACGGGTACCTTCTGACAACCAGAGAACGTGAGTATACTTCATTGATTGGTTACTCCCATAAGCATCAATTTTTAATGTATACAAATTGATTATACTTAGATGAAACAAATACATGTTTATTTCTACATATTTCAGGCATACCATGCTAAACAATTACACTCAAATGCAAGGCTCCATCCACCTTTAGGCCTAATTCTTTACTGACGGCACTTGCTTGCCCCCCCCTTCCCCAGGTCCAGCCTCCACCATCCTTAGGAGACCTCTAGGTTCCACGCTGAGAGATCTGTGTCAGTCCTCGATGTGCTCTAGGCAGGGAAGACACTTACCAATTTTTTGCTTCCAGTTACTAGGACAGAAGGAAAGAAATGTGGGTGAGATATCGGCCTCTGGCCTCTACCACAAGAGCAATACAATACACCTGCTCATTACTCCCTTCCACTCCGTTCAAGAACATGCTAAGTGCTCCAGGTGGCCTCTGGTCTAAGACTGAAGCAGGTGAAGTGGAGCACAGTATATACACCTTCCTCCACTACCCTGGGTCTGCCGAGCAGGCATGGGAGGCCCAGGTCTTGTCTGGCAGGGATGGCTGGTGGGTGTTCCAGGCTGCAGCCAGCAGAGACCCATCACCACCCTTTAGCAGCAGGCCTATCTGCTCTCTGCTGGGTCTCCCTCAGGACCAGGTGAGTCTAAGGTGGTGCCCTGGTAAGACCCGTAGGGAAGATGTCTCCAGGGAACATGGCACCCTCTGCAGTTGGCATCAGAAAGGCTGGCTTTCCTCACAGCCACCCCAGTCTGCAACTGAGGGTCAGGGGCCCAGCATTTCTGTCCCCCTGTCATCCTCACACCTGAGCTTGAGCAAAGATGAGGAAGTGGGAACCCAGAGCTGCTCAAACTGGTGGTGGCAGAGACTGACCATAGGATTCTGAAATAGCCTAAATATAACTTTTAGAAAGTGAGAGGAAGGCCCCTAGAGATGGCCTGCAGTGAATGTGGCTAGGGAAGGGTACCTGAATTATCATAAGTGTTTAACGGATTTTGTTATTGTCAGGAGGTTATAGAATGTAAAAATTATAAAGCTAGTAATGACAAAATACTGGAATCTGAACATGAACAGCCTCAGGATTGCATGCTAAGTAGTAAACCTGCAGTTAATAGAATTAAATCTAGATACCTCCATACCCTTTGCCCTGTAAAGAATTCCCATTTCCATCCTGAACTCCCATAAAACTTCCACTTCCACTTATGGCAGATCAGAGAGAGGTAGACAGCCAGCTCCCTTTGCTGGTACCCTACTTATTAAACAAAAATCACCTTCCACTTTCACACTTCAGGCAGACCAGGGAGAGCTTGCACCTCTGGGAGAAGCAAAGGAGATTATGCCGGGGAGGTGGAAGGAACCTCCTCTCTAAAAGAGCTCTAAGTAATGAAATGATGAGACCCCGTCAGAAGGGATCTGGGCCACTGGGGCTCTTACTGGCATATGGGAGACTCACAAGTCTCTATTTGTTTTCTGATCATGAAGTGGATAGGACTGGAGAGATAGATGGAATAGTTTATGTGTGTTCATTCACATGGAGACTATAGCTTAGATGTATGTGACACAGAGGTAGGAAAATTACAGAAAAGACTTAGAACAGAAATGGTGCTTGCTGCCTACCCTTCCCAGCCCCCGAAAATATCTCAGGTTATAAAAAAGAAGCCAAAGCCAACTGGGCAGGTAGAGGAAAATTTAAATACGAACAAGATAAACTTAGTGAGGAGACAGAAAAAATGCTATTCTGGGTTGTGAACCCTGTTAGAACAGCACTCAGGCACGACCTATGAGAAAGGTCTTTCCCCTCCGTCTTCTACCTCTGCATTTCCCACTGGGCTAGCAAAAAAGGAAACATGGAACACATGGCTATTTCCTACATGTATTTCTCACTGTTCCAGGTTTTATGTGCTATTTCTTATTTGTTCAACCTAAAATGGTCTCTTCAAAACCGTGAACTTAATCTTGTACGTACTACGGTTCATTTGGATTTGGCTGAGAGACTGAGATATCTTCTCTGAACAGGTGATAGACACGTTTTCACGTCAGGCCCTAGACTAGGGTATTAGGATGCAAAGCTTTACAAATCGGAAGCAGAAATGGTATATTGATTCTTTACCACTGTCTGTAGCCAAAGCACCTAAAATGTTCCCTTTCTTTCTTTTTTTTTTTATGGAGACAGAGTCTCACTTTATCACCCTTGGTAGAGTGTCATGACATCATAGCTCACAGCAACCTCAAACTCTTGGGCTCATGTAATGCTTTTCCCTCAGCTTCCCAAGGAGCTGAGACTACAGGCACCCACCACAACACCCAGCTATTTTTAGAGACAGTGTCTCACTCTGACTCTGGCTGGTCTTGAACTCCTGAGCTCAAGCAATCCATCCTCCTTGGCTTCCCAGAGTGGTAGGATTACAGGTGGGAGCCACTGCATCCAACCCCTACCTAAAATGTTTCTTTTTTTTTTGAAGTTTTTGGCCAGGGCCAGGTTTGAACCCACCACTTCCAGTTTATGGGGCCAGCGCCCTAATCCTTTGAGTCCCACAGGCACTGCCCCCTAAAATGTTTCTTGATGAAGAACTAGCAATAGGTATGAAAATGGTGCCTCCTCCTTTGCTCGTGAAACTTTCCCTGCACCTTTTGTACCACTCCCAGTCGTTCCTGTCCCCAGCAAGCTTCAAAACCTTATTGTAAACCTCGACACACTGTGTAGAAGACCTGTTCTTGTTTAACACTTTTTCAGAATCAAAGGGCAAAATCATCAGATTACCTAACAAACCAAGCAGGTGAAAATGTAAATTTGCCAGGAGAGATTTTGTTCTGCTATAACAGAATATCTAAGACTAGGTAATTTACAAAGAATAGAAATTTATGGCGGCGCCTGTGGCTTAGTGGGTAGGGCACTCGCCCCACATACCAAAGGTGGCAGGTTCAAACCCAGCCCCAGCCAAACTGCAACAGCAACAAAAAAATAGCCAGGCATTGTGGCAGGCACCTGTAGTCCCAGCTGCTCGGGAGGCTGAGGCAAGAGAATCGATTGCCTAAGCCCAGGAGTTGGAGGTTGTGTGAGCTGTGTGATGCCACGGCACTGTACTGAGGGCGATAAAGTGAGACTCTGTCTCTACACAAAATAAAAATAAAAAAAGAATAGAAATTTATTTTCTGAAGGCTGAAAAGTGAAAGATTAAGGCATCAGTAGGTTCAGTTGTCTGCTAAGGGTTGCATCTGCTGCAGGGAAGTGGGGCTGGAGCTCATATAGTGCAGGAGCAGAACATGGCAATCTAGCTGAATGCTGCACCAGGCCTCTTTGAAAAGGTCTTAATCCTATTGTTGAGGGTGCAGCCCTAATGGCCTAATCACCAAAGGTCCTACCTCTTAATGCTATCATATGGTCTATACCTGAATTTTGAAGGGTATATTCCAACCGTCGCAGTTTTCCATTATAATATTTTAATGTATATCATCCTATGTTTAAAAGTGTTTATGCCCTAATTAAATTTTCCAAACTATACTTGAAGCCATTCTAGTCTTATTTATTATGGCACTGGCATGGGAAATGATTGATATTATCTTCCCTATGTGGAAGACAAGAATCAAATTGTCCTTCAAACCTCTCATTCCTGAGGAAAAACGTTTATTTTTTTACTCACATTTATCAGGCTTCTCTAGACCCATTCTGGTTCTCCAAATGTAATTAAATGTTTGGCAACCCAAACAAGGGAAAAGTTCCAAATGAGAGTTTAACTGATGCCGAGCATTGGAGTATCATGGAACAGTGTCTCCTACCCATGCATTGTATAATCTAATCTGTTCATTATATCAACAGCTATTATATAGAAGTTGTCAACTATACCATTAGTCTTTCTTCTTGTTTCTTTCATTTTTCCTTAAAGCTCTTCAGCATGCCTTTTTGTTAAGTTTTAGTCTTTAATTTTATTGATGTGTACTTATCAGTAAGTAAGCCGCATCGTTTCTATGCAAGATCTGTCAAAAGATCTTTATTTTACACTAAAATACACTTCTAAGTCTTCAAATCACCATTAACAGACACTGTATTTCTCTTGTATAAGTAGATTCAACAATCCTCAAAGAGGTAGAAATGCCTAGAAATAAACAAGCATCTTATTTGTTGTTGCTGTTGTCTTTTATGGTTCCCTGTATTTATTCCGCCACGTCCCGGTTCTGAGCATGTTGAGGATAGGACTATGTACTTTATGTATTTTCTGTACTTATTTCTAGCACCTCACATGTGGAAGGCTTGACATGTTTGTTTAATTGAATATAATTTCTCTGCTATGGTACTTTATATAATTTCATCTCAGTTTAAATAGACAAGAGTACTACTGCTTAGGCCCATGAGTCCAAGCTTCTGTAAGTCTTGGTCTACAGTTATTTTGACAATCATTTTTGGCATTAAGATGGGGCCAAATTTTTTTGCACACAATGTGAACATAAAACATGTTAAAAATCAGATAAATACTACAATAACCACGGCTCCAAAATTTACTACTTTAAGTGTTATATTGTATCACATGTTTTATCTTTTACTTAGAGCATATGTGCCTTTCAATATGACTCATTTTCCATTGCCTCATTGCCCTGGTTGTCAAAAACAAGCTGTTCCAGTTTCATTAAAATCATTCAACCTCTCCCCAGAATTATAAATTTTCATATTTTATTAGATCACAATTTTAAGTTAAAGCTAAATATTTGCATAATATAGTTACATAACTAAACACATTAGGATGTTTATTCTAGATAAGGGAATTAGAGAGAAATCTGAAGGGTGCTCATAGAGACGAGGGACTATACTTTATCTGCATTGCTCTGATGGATAGTACAGTACCAGACCCAGTGACAAGAGGTCTTGGCAGGATATTTTTCATTTTAATTTTTAATTAAGCCAGTACTGTCTATTGGTTGTAACTAATAGCAATATGGTCTGATTTGTGAAACAATGAGTTTCCCCTTCAACCAAAAGTTAGATGATCTACGTTTGAGATGTTATAATGAAGATTTCTAAAAATGAATAGTAAAATTCCTCCAAAGCCAAGGTTCTATTAATATAATCTTGAGAGTTGTTTTATAATATGAATTTATGTACGCTTGGCCTTTGGGCTACATTCATCCCAGCACTATGGGCATCATCTTGATGTCTTACTGTGCATGTCCTCTACAAGGGCAGAGTCCTGCTATGGTCCTTGGCTAAGGCATTTTCAATCATTTTAAGATTTTTCCTTAGAAAGCAAATCAACTGCCAAATGTTAAGTAAACTTTACTCAAAGAAGAATGCTGGCTAATTCAACATAAGAAACTATCTATCCATATAGAAATTTTTATGCCTGTGACATTTCATTTACCTATTAACCCTACCTTATAGAGTGGAAAGCTACTTTAACTTAGAGATAATAATGATAAATACTATTTATTAAGTAAGCATCCTTGCATTATGTGCTGGGAACCTTAATAGCCCTTCATGTGGCATCTCATTTAATCCTCATGGTATTACTATGAGGTATGTATGTATATTTTCTGCTTTAAATGCAAAGAAATGGGAAAAGTTAGGTAACTTGAGTGGCATAACTTGACTTTGAACCCAGATCTGAGTCCAAAGCCAGTAATCTTTCTATTATTACTCTATGTTGCTTTCCAAAGTCTCACAATGGCCTATTAAATCTGGCTCTAGCTCTAGACAGCAGTCCTTCTATTCCAGCTCCTAATCCCTTAACTCTTAATGAGCAGTATCCACTGCCAAAGTATTGAAGTTGGCAAAGAAGATGGGTTGTTTCCAAAACTGGCGAATCTCTGCTGGTGGAATATCTGGCTCAAATAGGGTGATAGAGAACGTGTTCTGAACAATGTTATTTTCCATGGCTTCTATATTTCTGAGCAAGGACCTTATGTTTTACATCACACAGGCAATCCTTACCTCCAAGATAAGATAGTATGAAATAACTGAAGTACAGCTATAAGCAAACTAACTGGTAAATGCATAATAGTGGGAAAGGACGAAATATACTGTAAAAACCAAATAATAAGGGGTCAAGGAGAAGTGGATGAGTTTCAATCAGGATCATGAGATAATCATAGCATTTAAATTGTTGAAAGAAGGGTTAATAGGTGTACATAGCATGTGCTAAATAAAAAAACAGGGGTGTCAATGATCATGGAACACCAAGAACACGAGTGAATGGAAAGAAAGTGACTCTGAGAAAGAATGAACCAGCCTGGTGCGGGACCCACTGGTGCCAACCTAGGGTGGTTTCTTAAGATAAGTAACAGATACCCACTGAAAGTTCTTAAATTATAAAAATGAGGTAATAAAAATTGTTCTTGAACTGAGTAGACTTAAGATTAAACTGGCAACTGAACATGGTGGAGACCAGTGACACAAACCAATCAATCATGCTGCAGAAATCTCGGTGAAAAATCAGAATGACTTGATAAAACAATTTTCATTTTGAAAAGTTGAATTGAAAAATATTGGCATCCCACTAAGAAACCGTGATTATTTTGAGGGTTCCTTGGATGGGAACTAGCTACCAATGCAGTTTCACCACCTCTTTTGGTCTCATTTTCAGGGTGATCTTTGGCCGTCAGTAAAATAGTTTAAACAGTGTGAGAATTTTTTTACATTCCTTCCATTTTATTTACATTTTATAATAAAGAATTGGAATTATTGGTGCAAAAGGCAATTGGTTGATAATCTATGCTCCAAATATAAAGATACAAGTTTCTTGAAATCTTTTGATTGGTTTCCTAAAAATCCTCCTATGAAACAGAATAAATATACTTCCCAGTTTTAAACTAAATTATGATCTCAATTTAAAATGACTAGCCTCAACCTTTTGGGTATAGGATATAATCCACAAGGGGGACTCTACCAAACAAAATCTAATATTTTGACCTAGTTGTTTGTACACATTAATCTGAAGTAAAGAATAAATAATATTAAATAAAATAAAAATATTGCATATAATTAAAAACACAAATCAAATACAATGACTAGTTCTCAATCAAAGATACTTACTGGGAACCTATGAAATATTTAAATACATATATCTCCCCCAAGGGAGTGCTTAGCTCAGTTCCAAGGAAAGTTCAATTTTGAGGATCTTCCTACTTTATCTGATCTAAGACTACCCAGTTTTCATGTACAAAGAAGTTCAATGCACGTAGTACTTATCAACATCTCAGACTCCCAAACAGCTTGATCTAAGAACTGAAAAGACTCTACAAGTCCAATTTAAGTGAACAGACCAGAAAAATGGTGAATCTAACTATTCACTGTCAGGGTAAGGTGCAATAGAATTTCTTTACCCTAATTACCACCCTTAGGATTAGATATGAATAATTAGGTGGTTGCTCTTTAATCAAAAGGAAAGGTTCACAGGAATTTCTGTGGTTAATACCAGTTACGTTCTCTTTTCTAAGAGCAAAACTAAAACCCATTAATATACCATAGTCCATTTTGGGGTCCTGCTTGGTAGGAGAGGGTGGAGGGTGGGGAGTGAGGAGACAGGAACATAGGGAAACTAACATTGCTTGGATTGAATCCTCAACCGTGAAAACCTGAAAAACCGGTAATAGTATATACATACATAAAGATGAGGAAACAGTTCAGAGAGCTAAGTAGGTCTCTTTCTAGTTTTAAAGTTTGTTCTCTTGGCAATACACCGTTGGTGGAGAAAAATCTATACCACACATCTGATCATAATAAATAACTATGATTCAGCCTTGTACCACTGCTATGGCCTGAATGTTTATGTCTCCCAACAAAATTCATGCGTTGAAACCCTAACCCCCTATGTGATTTGGAGGTGAGGCCTTTGGGAGGCAATTAGGTCATGAGGGGGAAGCCTTCATAATGGGATGAGTGCCCTCATCAAAAGAGACCCCAGAGAGTTTGCTTCCTCTCTCTATCTCTCCACCGTGGGAGCACACAGCAAGAAGACAGCCATCTGCAAAACAGGAAGGGGACTTCACTGGGACCCCAACCGTGCTGTCACCCTGATAGCAGACTTCCCTCCTCCAGAACTGAGAGAAATAAATTTCTGTTGTTTAAGCCACCTAGACTGTAGTGTTTTGTTATAGCAGCCTGAACTAAGATAATACTTGAACACCTTTGAACGGGTCTCATCTACTTAGGTTCTCATCTTCAAAGACAAACAAGTCCCTTGGCAGGCTTCATTTCAAAACAAACTTTACAATTTTAGGATATTAATATTTCTTCCAGAGGGCCTTGTCTGATAATAGTTTCACCACTTAAAAACCATTTGTCCTATTCTTAGGGCATCCGGCTAATACTATGTATGCTGTATCTTAGCCCTGACGAGCTAGGCCTAACCAGTGTCACTGTGTGGAGTCATGTTGCCAAGTTCCCAAAGGCAAATGCATATTATTTCACTAAGAGAGTGGTTGATCACATTTCATGCCTAAACATTATCTCCTAAAATGTGGCAGGATAGGAAAAGCAAATAACCACAACTTGGCTTCCCTGGTATCTGTTCCTAAGAGTCCTGGCAACCTCATCCTCCAAACCTTGGACCTTTTTTTGTGTCCTGTAAATCCCAGTAAGTGTTAATTAGTCACTGTGTTCTCAGTGAAACGGAGAAGGTCAGGCCCTGATCTTCCATATCTTTATATTAGAGTGCCTCATGCTCCTAGTGAGATAGTCCCTCACATTCAAACCACCTCACCAGCATGAGTGACAGGAGACAGAAGAGCATACAGAATGCTGTATATATTATGTCGTATCCAAACTCGCTGAACTTCTGATAATTCTAATTGTTCATCTGTAAATTACTTTGGATTTTCTATGTAAACAGTCATGTCCAGTCTGAATGAGCAATTGTTTTTTCCTTTCTAATTCTTATATCATTTATTTTTCTTGGCTATAACTGAGCAGTAGTAACAATACTAGCATTCTTTTAGTTTTTCATTCTAAAGAGAATGTTTCTATGTCTTACTACAATGTTTGCTGTAGAATTTGGCAGTTGAAAACAAATCAGATTAAGGAAGCCTCATTTTACTTCTAGTTTTTTAAGATATTTTTTCATGAATAAGTGACTTTTTTAATGTTTTTTTTTCATCTTCTGAGAAACCAATGGTTTCTCTACTATGATCTGTTAATGCAATAACTTATACAAACCAATTGTCAAATGCTAATCCTTTTCATTTCTAGAATAAACCACATTTAGTTGTAAATTTTTTAATACATTGCAAGATTTGATTTGCATATATATTTTCTTAATATTTTTGCATTATGTTCACAAATGATATTGGCCTATAATTTTTGGTTATAGTTGTCATTGTTGTTTGGCAGGCCTAGGCTGGATTCGAACCCGCCAGCTCCAGTGTATGTGGCTGGCACCTTAGCCGCTTGAGCTACAGGCACCCCTTGGCCTATAATTTTTAAACAGTTATCCTGTATTGGTATTAACATTATAAGAGTTTTATAAAACTAGTTGGAAAACTTTCCATTTATTTTCATCTTTCGAGCAGAACTAAGATAGGAACAATATATTTTGCAAGAGTTTATCAGACTTCATCCCCCCCCCCAAAAAAAAGTTCTGGTGGATCTAAAAGAAATTTTTTTTTCCTGTATTAAAGTTTCATACTCCTTGAATCAGTTTTGGAAATTTGTATTTTTCCAAAAGATTTCTCATTTTTCCTAAGTTTTAAAATCTAGCAACATTCAGTTTTTCATTTTATTCCCTCGTATTTTAAATAACTGCTATGTATGTTTCACTTATCTGTTTACAGGGTGGAGAACCTGTGGCCTCAAGGCCACATGTGGCCCTCCAGATTCCCAAGTCCAGTCTCTTGACCAAACCCAAACTCACAGAACAAATACCTTTATTAAAAGCATTTGTTCTGTTAAACTTGGATTCAAAGGCCACACTCAAGGATCCAGAAAGTCACATGTGGTCCCAAGGCCAGAGGCTCCCCTCACCATTCCCTCAATTTCTTTGTATATAATCAATCTTTTCTCCCTAGTTGCTTTAAAATTCTTCCTTACATTTTATTCTTCAAAGTTTTGCATGTAGTCATGGATTTTTAATTATTCTATTTGTATTTTGCTGGGTTACTTTAATCTGAGGCTTCATGACTGAGATCAAACATAAAAATGTTTAACTATTATCTCTGTTGGCTCCCCCCATTATTTTCTTCTGAAACTCTTCTTGGACATATGTTGGGGCTTCTTATTCTATCTTCAATATCTCAATTGCTCACATTTTCTACATATGTGTCTCTTTGTACTGCATATGTAGTAATGTTTGCAAATTTAGAGTTCTATAAATTATCTTTAGCTGTGTCTAATTTTCAATTTAACTCATGTTTTAGGCTAATTTTTACTAGCGTGTATTTTTCATTTCTTGAATTTCTATTTGGTTTTAAAGTTTTAAATGTCATTTTTATGCTAATAATATGAATTATGCTAATTTTATGCTAATACTATGAGATTCCAGTTCTAGGGGAAACCATTTTAGAAAATGCTGGGTATTATCACCTTTTAAAGCTAAATATACACCTGTGATATGACTTGGAAATTATAATTCCTAGATAAATACCCAACAAAAATGCATGTATGTGAGCACCAAGAGACAATAATATTTACAGCACCAATATTTACAATAGCCCCCCCCCACAAGGGGAAATGTTTGTGAGCATTAGAACCACTCTGGAAAATGTTGTGCATTGAGTGAATGTAAGTTTTATTAATATTCTTTTTAGCCTACGAAAGTCTCTCTATATTTTGTAGATTCCAAGAATGCGCTCAGCTGAGAGCCAATAACATTTCTCAGAAATCTATGATTAAATATAATTGAAAATGGGACTTAAAATAATTCTTATCCCAAGCATCTTATCACTAAAAATAGTTTTTACTTTCAAGCACCAATATTCTAAACAAATTACAAATAAATTAGATTCAATTTTCTTTTTCACCCTTCACTATGAGCATACTCTTCCTACCCTTAGAACCTCTTTTTCCTACTGAATTTCAGAACTACATTTTTCAAATAGATATCTTGCAAGAAGACAAAACAATATATTAATTTATTTCACTATGAATCGCCAATTATCTAATCCATCTCACAGATGAAAGTAACCACCTGAAGTTATCAGATCCCTAAACTGTCACCACTGCTGTCATTCAGTATCTGTGACCCAACCGTATGGTTTCCATATAGATCTCCGTGTTTTGCTTTTCATTGGTTCTTACGTTCCCTTTCTAAACGATGGCTGAAAAAAAGATTTAATAAACGTAATCTCATTCCTAAAAATCAGTGGCTTAAAAAATCATACATATACAAACATACAAGTATATGGAACTTGGTATAATGTTACTGGCTAAAATTCATGCATATTCTTTCTCAAAAATGGAGAAACAAGAGTCATTCAGTTAGTGGCAAAGGACCTAATCAGTTAGGTTCATCCTAACTAATTTAACCTAATCAATCCTCCCTCTATGTTTTATGTGTATGTTCACATAATAAAAATGTAATTGTAATGAATTGTTTGTATTTGTGAATCCTCACTCTAACAGCAAGAACGATGACGTCTTTTCCTTTAGGTATTCCCATTTCCTAATTTAGTGCCTGATACTCAGTGAGAACTCAGGACACTGTTAAGTAGATGAAAACTAAAGGAAGTTGTCAATACGTTAGGGGAAATGGAATTTCAGGCTAAGATCTCAGATTTGTAAATCATAGGGCAAGATTCAATTTTTTAGGACTCGATATCTATTGAATAACCAAATAAAAATCTAACTTTTAAAACTGTAAAGTTAAGACATCAGGTGTACGATGTTTTCCTCCAGATAGTCCAATAATCTGGTCAGGTCAACCATGAAACAGGCTTACTCATGTTTATAATAATGCACTCTGCTTGCTTTTTAACAGTATTTGCTGGTATAAGAACTTCCATTCTGAGCGGCGCCTGTGGCTCATTGAGTAGGGCACTGGCCCCATATGCTGGAGGTGGGGAGTTCAAACCCAGCCCTGGCCAAAAAAAAAACAAACAAAAAAAACCAACTTCCATTCTTCTATTTCAGGTGGAATATGAAAAATATATTTACTCTCAGATATTTAGACAAATATATAATTATTTGAAGTTACAAATTTACCTTCGTTTTTCATTCCAGGCAGAAAATATCCTCATTAAAATACTTCCTAAAAACTTTCTTCTGTAAGCCTCATGTCTTAAATTAGAGAACTCCAAAGAAATCTTCTGATATGTCTATCAGAACCCAAGTTTGAATTGTATATATTATCGATAAACCTTAAAGAAGGCTCTTAAATAGGCAGCTTAGCTATTTTCCTGGCATTTTGTTATGTAAACACAGAAATACTATCATTCCAGTTTTACCAATGAAAAAACAAAAAGCATAAATCCTTTCTTACCTCAGTAGTACCGGTAGAGATTACAGTAGAACTGGTTTTGCTTTGGTGGTTCTGTTAGCAATGCCTTTTTCTTTTTCAAAGCTTCTTTTCACAGAGTTTTAATTACAAGTTTGTCTTTTGTATATATTCTGCATTTAGGGCTTGTTTTCCTTCAAAAGATGTTCATTCCATTTTCCCCCAACTAACTTCTATTACCTAAAGTGGTTGGGAAGAAGAATATTCTGCTTAAACAGAAAGTTACAAAAGCAATATATGATAAGCAATTTTTAAAAAGTTCTATCAGAATAAAAAAGTATTCCTATTACTACTCATATTTACAAAGATATTAACTTCTCTATTTCCTATAACCTAACCCAATGAATCTTGCTTATGAACCCTCCACTCTGCTGGATAGAAGGCACAGAAAAGGCGAGAGTGGGATTTTGGGAAGTAAGCACGTTTGCTTAATCCAGAGGCATTCTCTGGATTTAAGTGTTATGTCACCTGCACCAGAAAGGACCGTCTTAGGTCACAATGAGTTTCAGGAAACTTGATAAACAGGGTTGTCAATTATAAACCAGGTGAGATATCTATAAAAAATAACCTTTATTTTGAGATTGTTGATCTGAAGCCGTGTCTTTTTTCTGGCAGTGACTAGAGAATAGGACCAATAGTCTTTAAAAGTCACTCCTATTTCTGGAAAATAAACCCGTAATATCCAAATACAGGTCTTTTCTTTTTGGTATCCGGGAGAAAAAAAAATACAACCTGTTTATTTGTAAGTCCAGAACACATTTCTACTAATATTTTAACTGGCAGATTTGTTCTAATCCAACAAGAGAACACTTCAGCGCTCAGACCCTGCAGCTGCACACCCATCTGTCTACCATCGCCCCACCGAGCTGCTGCATTTTATCTCCTGACTGATTCCTGCCGTGGAGTCACAGGCTGCCAAAAGGTCAACGGAAACAAAATAATCTTTTACACTGACTTTGATGGATCTCTTTACAGGATGACATGACAATAGGAAAAAATGGGACAACCATGCCTGGAGTTCCCTTGCTACTTGTTTGGAATATGGGCCTGAGAAGGCCAGATATGGTTTCTGTGGAAGATAAACCTAGAAGATAAACCTATCCCCAGTAAACAGGCTACTTAAATAAAGAATGCCGTTTGAGGACTATTATAAACTATGTTGTGGTTTCCAACTTATTGGACCATCCATGCAGGGCTGTTAAGACAAAGTGACAAGTTAATATATCACCATGGGAGGTGTTGCTGATCATTTCTGGAGCCAGTGATTTCCCAGGGAAAGGTCTTCCTTTCAGCACCACAACAAAAACTTCACTGAAATTAATGGAAGCTTTTTTTTCACCATGTAAATTTTTGAGAAAAAAAGTTAAATTTAATTATAAGTCTAATCATCAATTGAGAGAACTGAATTGAGGCCCTCGTTTGGTCCCTAAATAACTGGGAAATTTTAAAAATGTTTTAAGTCTCTAAGAGGCTGCTCTCATATAAATCAAGGATTTTCTAATGAATCATCTAAGCCTAACTCTGAAGATACATTTTAGCATTGTTCATCTGTCAGTATTTGATGAACTTTATGCTTTAAGACATTAAGTGATTGACCAGAAGTTAAATTAATCCTACTATTAGTTCTTTTAAGATTCAACCAAATTTTAAAAAATCAATGTTTTGGCTCAGCACCAATAGCACAGTGGTTATGGCGCCAGCCACACACACCAAGGCTGCTAGGTTCGAACCCAGCCTGGGCCAGCTAAACAACAATGACAACTGCAATAAAAAAAAAAAATAGACAGGCATTGTGGCGGGTGCCTGTAGTCCCAGCTACTTGGGAGGCTGAAGCAAGAGAATTAATTAAGCTAAAGAGTTTGAGGTTGCTATGAGCTGTGATGCCATAGCACTCTACCGAAGGTGACATAATGAGATTCTGTCTCAAAAAACACAGAAAAAAAGCAATGTCTGTCAAAGATAACTTTTTAAAATCTTTTGATATATTTTCTTTCAAACTTTTATATATTTTATAGTAAATGTCTATATACATTCGTATTTTATATAATGGTTCTTATACAATGCAGATTCATAATGTGTTCATTTCATTTCATATAATATTAAACAGATTGACTTTTTCTATGATTATTGACTATAAATTTATAGAATTAAACTAAATGAAAACTTGCTTTCATTCAGGGTAATCTGATATATATATATTTTTTATTTAAAGCAAGTTTGACTAAACTTTTATGTAACTAAAAATAGATGTACAGTGTCATTAAGAAAATGTCACTGTTATTAAGAATTAACTGTTACCTATGCATGCAATTTTTATACTTTGTCTCGGATCTTTCAATCATTTATCATCATTCTTCATTCTGAAATAGTTTTGTAGTAAATATTTAGTATCTGTCTTTAATTTTTCAAAGATTTTATTCCCTTAAAAATGCAAAGAAAGAAAAAGATCTAATTACATAAACATTTTGCCTTTACTTTACTGAGTCACCATGGGTCAAATACTAAAGTTTAGACATAGTGCATTAAATGAGAAAGAATATTCCAATTTAACTCCCATGAGTTAAAACATGAGTTTCATTTAGTCATATTTTGTAAACATCATGGGAGAAAATAAATCCCTAAGCCTAAACTTTCAGCATAGGATAAGTTATGTAATTTTCACAAGACCTGCAAATAAAAGGCCAAGAGGCTTATATTTGGGGTTTAGATTTTGATGTGGGGAGTTACTAAAGAGAAATATGGACTGATATGCCTATGACCATGCCTTTAAAAAAAAGTTTTGGAGGTTGAGGTGAGAGGATTGCTTGAGGCCAAGAGTTGGAATCCAACCTGAGCAGGAGCAAGATCCTGTCTCTGTAAAATACAGAAAAATTAGCTGGGTGTGGTGACATGCACCTGTAGTCCCAGCTACTCAGGAGGCTGAGGCAGGACGATTACTTGAGCCCAGGACTTTGAGCTTGCTGTAAGCTATGATGATGCCTCTGCTCTCTAGCAACAGAGTGAGACCATTTACTTCCTCTCCCCAAAAGTCTGTTTCTAAGCCTAATGCCATTCAGGCAGGGAGAAAACAGTAAATGGAGTTAAGCTTAGGAATAATAGAACAATGTTCAATAACAGTCTATAAAATGATGTCATTAACCCACTGTGAGACCATTGTAGTTGTTTGCAAAGCAAATATGTAGTTGTTTGCAAAGCAACTTAATTTAAGATATGGAAAACGAACAGATAAAAATAATCTGAGATCAAAAGTCACATCAAAACTAGATCCATGAAAAGCTGAACTAATTCTTGATTATCCCTCTTAAAAAGTTCATGTTGTATCTTCTCTGTACTCAAGGTAGAAGTTCACTTGAGCACACATGTTCAAGGCCAGCATGAATAACATAGCTGAGACCCTTTTTTAAAAATATTAACCTCCCCTGGATGTAAAAAAATGTCTTGGGAGGCGCCTGTGGCTCAGTGAATAGGGCACTGGCCCCAAATAGCAAGGGTGGCGGGTTCAAACTGGCCCCAGCCAAACTGCAGCAACAACAACAAATGCCGGGCGTTGTGGCGGGTACCGGTAGTCCCAGCTACTCAGGAGGCTGAGGCAAGAGAATTGCCTAAGCCCAAGAGTTGGAGTTTGCTGTGAGCTGTGACGGCACAGCACTCTACCAAGGGCAACAAAGTAAGACTCTGTCTCTAAAAAAAAAAAAAAAGAAAAAGAAAAAAGAAATGTCTTACCTCTAAACTGGAACACTGAAATCGTTTGATGATCTTTTATTTGCAATGAAATTCTAAACTCACAAAATTACTTCTACTTTGGTATTGGCAAATTCTAGTTCATAATAACCTAATGTTTTCAGATATAAAGACAGAAGTTTTGAAAGTTAAAGAACAGAAATTTAGAAGGGGCCAACAACGGCTCTTAAGAATGAATTGTTGCAACTGCAATCTTTTCAAATACTTTCTTCATCAACTTCCTTGGTATTTTCCCTTCCCATGTATGCCAAATATCTGGTGTTGTGAGTCACCGGCTTTAGCCTTTTTTTCTAAAGTGATCTCTCCATCTGAGATACTGAATGTTACTGGCAAGCTCTGTTACTTTACGTCATGTTAGTTAGAAGAACGTGGTTACAAAGCAGTCATCAGCCAAGGACCTTAGGGACAAGAGAACTTGGAACACAGAGCTTTACAAAACAAAGAGAGCTCAAAGAAATGAGTCCCACTCACAGCCAAATATGACAGAACCACAACACCCTAGCAGCTCTACTTCATAAGTTGAAATAGGGCATGTCCTGAATTTTGTGAAGAAAACCCAAGATCCCCAGATACTGAGTCAAAACAGTTTAGCTCATAATGAGAGATGGGATAGCTTATACTCAACAAAAACCCATTGTTAACAGTGATGTATATAGGAAGGGAGAATACAGCAGCTCAACACAAGAGTACCCATCAACCCAGAACTCCTAAGAACCTCCTACGAAATCTCACCCTTTTGTTCCTCCATTGTCACCAGGCACATGTACACAAATACCCGAGATAGCTCTGACTGCCTGCGACCCACAAGCAGTAACAGCACCAATATAATTTGCGCCAAATTGGATGGAGGCCGATCACTGCTGATTATAACTCTCATTTGCAGGGAGAAAGGCGAGTGCTGAATTCCAACTCAGACCCTGCCTTCTCTAGTTCCCTATGCCCGTCTCTGTTTTCTCAGCTTTGGTGAGCCCCACAAGAGTCCCTTCCACTGCAGCCTTGGAATCCTGATCCAATTTTATCAAGCTCCTTTTTCCTCACTTTTTTTTTTTTTTTTTGTATAGACAGAATCTCACGTTGTCACCCTCGGTTGATTGCCCTGCCCTGCCACAGCTCACAGCAACCTCCAGCTCCTGGGCTTAGGCGATTCTCTTGCCTCAGCCTCCCACAGTAGCTGGGACTACAGGCACCTGCCACAACACCTGGCTATTTTTTTGTTGCAGTTTGGCAGGGACCAGGTTTGAACCTGCCACCCTTGGTATATGAGGCCAGCGCCTTACAGACTGAGCCATCTTGTCCAGGAAGTCTCTCTGCCTTCAGGCTCTAAGTGGAGCCTGGTGCTCCCTCCTTCCCTGATGGCAACAGTAGATTCTCCTGCTGGCTCAACTCTCCAAACACAGGCATTTTCCCTGCTCCTGAGAGGCTTCTGCCTCGGGATCATATCTGCTCTGCCTTGGGATCATATCTGCTCACCTCAGGATGGTATCTGCTCACTTAGGGATGATATCTGCTCACTTGGGGATGATATCTGCTTGGCCTTGAAATCTTATCTGCTCTGCCTTGGGATGTTATCTGCTCTGCTGTGGTATCATATCTGCTCTGTTGTAGGATTTTACATGCTCTGCCTCCGGATGACATCTGCTCGCCTTGGAATCATATCTGCTCTGCTGTGGGTTCCTATCTGTTTGGCCTCGGCATCATGTCTGCTCAGCTTCATTGCTCTTTTAGATCGGCCTCTTCACTTTGGGACCTGAGTCCACTCGTGCTCGCCACCCTAGTGTCTGCATAATGCTGAGATGATGATATCGATGGCGTTCAGAAGTTAAAAAGATGACAAACTTCTTTAATGATAATACATTACTGTGACTCCGCTCAGGAATTTGTAATTTGACCAATAATATTAAAAATAACATGATTACAGCTTGCATACAGTAAAATTCATTTAAGTATATGTGTAAATGTTTATATAGGATTATAAAGACAAATCTTACTGTTTCCAATCAATAGGTGAAGCACACTATTTAATTTACTTAAAATTAATTAATGTAAGAAATAGTGTGTCACTGATTTTTTAAATGAAACTGCTTATTTAGATGTTTATATATGTGTGTGTGTGTGTGTGTGTATATATATATATATATATATATATATATATATTTTTTTTTTTTTTGTAGAGTCAGAGTCTCACTTTATCGCCCTCAGTAGAGTGCCGTGGCGTCACACGGCTCACAGCAACCTCCAACTCCTGGGCTTAGGCGATTCTCTTGCCTCAGCCTCCCGAGTAGCTGGGACTACAGGCGCCACCACAACGCCCGGATATTAGATGTTTTTAAATACTAAAATGTATATTAAATTTTACTTCTTCTAAAAGTCTTTGCTTTCATGACCTGAGGTTTAGAGTCTTACATTTTAATTTTTATAACCACTATGCCTTCTCATACTAGCATTAGCTTTTTTAAGTTCTAGAGACATGGGAGATAGAACCTTGAGGTGAATTCATAGAATTATTATCATTATTATGTCCCCATTAACATCAATTTTTCCAATAATAAGTATAGTTTCCTCTTCCATCAATCATGTGTGTTCTTTTAAAGAAATACAATTAAAAATTAAAACTAAG
This sequence comes from Perodicticus potto, assembly GCA_963574655.1. Lineage (NCBI taxonomy): Eukaryota > Metazoa > Chordata > Mammalia > Primates > Lorisidae > Perodicticus > Perodicticus potto. The sequence goes on from CAUYRH010081068.1 coordinate 32,770, forward strand.
ATCATACTTATAGTGCATCTTAGAAGGGACAGGTGAAACCTACTAAATGCAGAACACAAATGTTTTCACACAATGAAGGAGAAAATCCCATGAAAGTTATGTTGAACAGTTGGATGAAAATATTTTAGATTGTATATGAAGCCCGCACACTGTAACCCATGATTGAATAAAAAATAAAAATTAAAAAAAAAAGAAAATCATAAAAATAAAAAAAAATAGTTTGGTCTTGTGGCAGACGCCTGTAGACCCAGCTTGGGAGGCTGAGACAAGAGAATCCCTTAAGCTCTAGAGGTGGAGGTTGCTGTGAGGTGTGACGCCACAAGCACGCTACCCAGGGTGACAGCTTGAGACTGTCTCAAAAAAAAGAACTTGTATAGAATAGCTTATGCAGATGTTTAAGGAAGAATGTGGCTCACACCTGAAATCCTAGCACTGTGGGAGGCCAGAGGTAGGAGGATTGCTTGAGCTTTTTAAGACCAGCCTGAGCAAGTGACCTCATCTCTACTAAAAACAGAAAAACTTTAGCTAGGTGTCATGGCAGGACAAGGATTACTTGAGCCCTGGAATTTGAGGTTGTTGTGAGCTAGGCTGACACCACATCACTCTAGCCTGGGTCAATGGGTAACTCTGTCTCCGAAAACAAAACAAAACCACTTTAAATTTAATTATAATAAAGTGAAATTTTATGGGCAGCGCCTGTGGCTCAGTGAGTAGGGAGCTGGCCCCATATACCAAGGGTAGCAGGTTCGAACCCAGCCCCGGCCAAACTGCAGCAAAAAAATAGCCAGGCATTGTGGCGGGTGCCTATAGTCCCAGGTATTGGGAGGCTGAGGCAAGAGAATCAGGTTGAGGTAAGCCCAAGAGCTGGAGGTTGCTGTGAGCTGTGATGTCACAGCACTCTACCAAGGGTGATAAAGTGAAACTCTGTCTCTAAAAAAAATAATAATAAAAAATAAAGAGAAATTATATTATATATTAAGCATGTCAAGTACTTGGTAGCTAGGGGGCATTTCTATCATTGCAGAAAGTTCTACAGGACAGTGTTGTGTTATGTCTTCTGGGGGAAGGGGAACTCAGTACTTCAAACACAAGGTCGCACATATTTATTACTGCACCAGCTTATTAGTGAACAGCACATAACAAAGAGAAAACTATTATCCCAATGAAAGTGTAGCAACTGTCCAACTGATGACATTTTCAGCTTGATGTGGTAAGATGACAGTGACCGTAATACAGCATTAAGTACGTGCCATCTCATGTGCAATTCCTTACAGACCCAGCTTGGTTCTTCTTCAGTGTCTCCTCTTCGAGTTGTACCTGATTTTATTATCAGTTTTCATTTGAATCCACTGGGGAATGGGACAATTTTGTTTTTGTTTCTTGGCCAAAAACCGCTTGATTCTGAAAGTCTTATGAGAGGACATGGTGACAAACGGGACTACTCAACACTCACCACAGTGGAGTAGAGCCTCTTTTTTCTTTTTTAAAACCAATCTGGAACTTGTCTTGGTATACTTTTTTCCTAGACTAATAGGCTGTTGGATCAGGCTCACTTTTAAAGGAACTCATTTTCTCCTTTTACCTGAAATGCCATTTTTTGGTTATATATCAAGTGTCCACTTGTCTGGGGATCTATTTCTGAGCTCCCTGTTCTGTTCTTCTGGTTTACCTTTTTTCAAGCTGAAACCAAAGCCAATAAGGAGGTCATGATAGGCTTCAGTCTGGTGAGGAAGTCACTCCTCACTAGCTTTCTTTTTTATATTATTTCATAGAACTTTTAGATAACTTTATCCAATTCTCCCTGAGCCCTATTCAAATTTAAATTAGAAATGTATTACATTCACTTAATTTTGGAAGAATTCATGTTTTTATGATATTAAATATACCTAAAATAGATATTTTTATGTCTTTATGTATCATTTTATTGTTTGTAAGATGGTCCTTTAAACTTGTATTTTTCTCTTTTATAGCTTATTGCTAGTACAGAAAAAAGTAATTTATTTTTATCTATCCACCTTATGTCAATTTCAACATTGGAATTCCCATGACTATTCTAACTTTTCTGTTGAAGTTGCCCTCATTCTTGGCAGACATGCTCACTTATTCTTCTAAGTGAAACTTCACAGGAATGGAGAGATAAACACATGTACTCAATACCAGGTTGGAACTAAGCACACAACACTTAAGTGCACATGTGGAATTAATCTCAATAAAAATCAAGCTGGATGAAGCCAGCACATTGTACCCCTTGATTACACTATTGTACACAACTATGATTTAATGATAAAGATAATTTAAAAAAAAGAAAGAAATAAAAGCTTTGTCCACATGAAAAAAATAAATAAATAAAATAAATAAAAATCAAGCTGGGAAAGATAGTCGTGGTGGGAAGTGAATTCACAGCATTGGGTATGGTGCACACTGGGTGAAGAGCACACTTATAACCTTGACTTAATTTGTGCAAAAAAACAAACTAGGTAAACAAAACACATGTACTCCCTAATATTCTGAAAAAAAAGTTAAAAAATATTGAGGTTATCAGCTTTCCAGACTCCTATCTGCACAATCACCTATCTTCATCCCCATTCTTAATACTCTTCCAGTCTTAGAAAATGAAATTTGTTTCTTTCTGTTCAAATCTAGGCTCTGTTGACCTCTGTCCTTGCAGGACCTTGCCTCTTTCTGTTCTAGTCTGCTAGCTATTCTGTTAGTTATATTTTACTAATTATGTCCCCTCCTCCCCTGCATCTACCACCTCTGTATCTTATTTCTTTTCCTCAGTCTCTACTCTATGCTCTATTACATTCTTTTTTATTCTAGAGGGGAGGCTCCTTTAATGACATCTTGGTCAGATTCCATAACCATTCATCTATTTTCAACCATCAGAAATATGTTATTCTGATTGTTAGTTCTTCTACCCTTCTTTGACTTAGGCTAACCCTATGGATCTATCACCTTAGACTGGGATGGACGGGTCTGACTCCCAGCTACCTCCTTGCCCAGTCTTTAGCTTTTCAGTAACTGAGGATAAAGAGGGGAAGGGGGCTTGACGTGGTGGCTCACGCCTGTAGTCCTAGCCCTCTGGGAGGCCGAGGTGGGTGGATTGCCCGAGCTCAGAGGCTCAAGACCAACCTGAGCCGGAGTGAACCAGAGTGAGACCCTGTCTCTTCCAAAAAAACCCTGGGCATTGTGGCGAGTGCCTGTGATCGTCCCAGCTACTTGGGAGGCCATAGGGCAAGAGAATTGCTAAAGGAAGAAAAGAAAGAAAAAGACAATTAAAAAAAAAAAACTTCACACTAAGATGAGTGAAAGCCAGTTGAAAGCAAAATTAAAAAAAAAAAAGAGGGGAAAGGAAGAGAGGGTATCTCTTCCTTGACTGGAGAAAGTTGCAGGCCTCTCTGATGGCTGTTCCTGCCCCAAGGCTAGCCCTGAATGGCCATAACTACCCTGAAGAGCACTTGCTCAGTTACTGGCTTTCTCTTCCAGCTCATGTGTGGTTCTCAAGTAAGCCTTGGATACGTGGCCGGCGGCTGCCCACTGCACATTTCACTCAGGTGGGAGGGTTGCCTGCAGGCATAGATCTCTTCTCCATTAGCTCTTACACAGGCAGTCTACCTCACAGCCTGAAGTAGATATAGCCTCTACCCAAATGGCCACATTCTTCTAAGAATGGAGTTTATTCCTACCCTTTGAATCTGGACTCAGGTAGTTTGTTTGAGAACATAATAAGGCATAACTTTGGGGGTTTGTGTTCATGACACAAGTCATACTTGTATCAAACAAAACTCAGCCCTGTGCTATATATGAGACACTGTTAAGACAATGCAATTCAGTAAGATAAAAATAAAAGTTGAGCAAATATGAAGTGAAAGAAAATATGAGGACTGGCTCAGCTCTTGTGGCTCAAGCAGCTAAGGTGCCAGCCACATACACCTGAGTGGGCAGGTTTGAATCTGGCCCTGGCCCGGGCCCGCCAAACAACAATGACGGCTGCAACCAAGAAATGGCCGGGCGTTGTGGTGGGCACCTGTAGTCCTAGCTACTTGGGAGGCTGAGGCAAGAGAATCGCTTGAGCTAGGAGTTGGAGGTTGCTGTAAGCTGTGATGCCACGGCACTCTACCCAGGGCAACAGCTTGACAGGCTGTCTCAAAAAAAAAAAAAGAAAAAAGAAAGAAAATATGAGCAGTGATCTTGATATCAGAGAATAGAGAAATCAAACTCAAAAGCGATTTATAAAGATTTTTTAAATTTTAAGCATGAGAATTCCCAAGGAAGATAAGTTATGAATATCTGTGTACCAAATACCTTAGCAATAACTTTCATGAAGTAAAAACTATAGAATATACAAAGAGAAACAGAAACACTAAAAATAGGATATGCTGATTTATTTTCTATTTCAAAGCAGAGCAAATGATCCGACAACTCAAGAAACAAGAAGATGAAAATAATCACGCAAACAAAGGGGATTATGAAGCAACTTTGTACTAATCTGCAAATAAATGTAAAAATGTAGCAAATGAAATGGATAAATTCCCAGGAAAATGAAATCAACCAGAACTTATTCCAGCAGATTTAGAAATTCTAGAGGGCTCAGTTACTATAGAAATTGATAAATTAGGTTGTAGAAGCATAAGCATAATTAAGAATACCAAGGTGTTCTTTGTAAGATACTACAATTTTGTGTTGGAATTGAGGAAAATCCTAAGGAAGTGGTTGCAAACTATTTTAACTGTTGTTTCCTCCACCTCTGAAAAGTACCGTGTCTCACATTTTTAGAGAGAAGGTAATTCTAATGCTATTAAACTGTCATAGATAGTAGAAAACAATGATTTAGGAATAATGGACAAAGAGACCCCATTTCAATAACAACAAAAGACAAAGTGCTCAGAACTTAAGAAATATGCAGAACTCAAAAAATGAAACTTTCATCTCGGCATCTGTGGCTCAAGCAGCTAAGGTGCCAGCCACATACACCTGAGCTGTTGAGTTCAAATCCAGCCCGAGCCCACCACGCAACAATGATGGCTGCAACCAAAAAAGATAGCCAGTCATTGTGGCAGGCTTCTGTAGTCCCAGCTACTTGGGAGGCAGAGGCAGGAGAATCACTTGAGCCCAGGAGTTGGAGGTTGCTGTGAACTGTGAGGCCACTACACTCTACCCAGGGTGGCAGCTTGAGGCTCTGTCTCAAAAAAAACAACAACTTTCTAATTACAAAGGATCAAAATGAACTTGGACAAATATAACTACTGTGTTCTTTAATAAGAAGACTTATTATCATAAAGCAGTTGCACTGTGTTTAATTTATAAATTATTAAAGATTTGCCTTTCCCCTTTGAAATGACACAAATCAATTTTAAAGTTCTCATGGGAAGAAAAAGCTAAACAAAGAAGCATAATCTGGAAATTTCTGATAAGGAAAAGGAATAACGGTATTACTCTTACCATATATTTAAATATACTATAATGCATTGTTAATTAAAAGTGTAGGAGTAGCCTATGAAAAGACAGACTAATGAAACAGAATACAAAGTCCAGACAGAGACTTGGGTACATGTGGAGAGTTAGTGTGCAATGAAGATTGCATGCCTCATCAAGAATTTAAGACAGACATTTTAGTAAATAGTGTTGGGAAAAATGAGTAACAAGTTGGAAAAAAGAAAACTGGTTCCATACTCATGTATCAGGACAATCAAATGGGCCCAAATGCATCAAAGATTTATGTAAAAATGAAGCCAGAGAAGTATTAGAAAATAAGGCTTATAATATTAGTCTTTCAAAGACCTTTCTAATCATGACTCAAAAATCTAGAAAGCTAACAAAACAAACCAAACAAAACACTTCTGTGAAAATATGCCATGAGCAAAATCAAAATAGAAGTGACAAAATAGGAAAGACATTTATAACTCATAGCACAGGCTGAGTGCTTATAAATATTCTCAATAAATATAAAAACTTCTAGAAATAGAAAAAGAATCCAACTTTATAGCAAAGTAAGTGAAGGGTATGAATAAATAGTTCACAGAAAAAGAACTATACATAGCTATTAAACATGAAATGATGCTAAATTTCACCAAGAAAGATGCAAATTAATATTGCACTGAGATACAGTTGCTCAAGTATCAGACTGGCAAAATCCAAAAGTTCTATAACACAGTGGTCCCCAAACTTTTTGGCACCAGAAACCTGTTTCAGGGAAGACAATTTTTCTATAGACTGGTGGTGAGGGTGGGGACGGTTTGGGGTTGATTCGAGTGTATTGCATCTCCAACTCAGATCACCCTATGTTCTCACAGGAGCACCAAGCAAATCTTACTATAAACTTCACACGCAAGGGATATAGGGTGCATGCTCCTCATGAAAATGTAATGCTACCACTTATCTGAGAGGAGACAGAGTTCAGGCAGTGATATGAGTGGTAGGGAGCAGCTGTAAATACAGATGAAGAAGTTGCCTGGATGCCATTCACCTCCTACTGTGCAGTCCAGTTCCTAACAGGCCGTGGACCAGTACCAGTTCACAGCCTGGCTGGGGGTTGGGAACCACAGCTACACTGCACTGTCAGAGAGGCTTTGAAGAAACAGATGCTTTCAAACATTGCTGGTAGGAGCAGAAAATGGAATAACCATCAAGAAAGGGTTCCTGCCCAGCTACTCAGGAGGCTGAGGCAAGAGAATCGCTTAAGCCCAAGAGTTTGAGGTTGCTGTGAGCTGTAATGCCACAGTACTCTACTGAGGGTGACAAAGTGAAAATCTGTCTCAAAAAAAAAAAAGGGTTTCTGAAAATATATTCTAAAGTTCTCTTATTTTTATACACATATGTATGTGCGTGTGTGCGTGTGTGGTCATGCATCAGTTAACGACAGGGATATATTCTGAGAAATGCACTGTTAAGTGATTTTAGTCATTGTGCAAACATCAGCGTATACCCACATAATCCTAGGACACCTAGGCTTTCTGGTATAGCCTATTGATCCTAGGGTACAAATCCGTACGGCATGTTACTGCTTTGACTACTGTAGGCAACTATAACACAATGGCAAATATTTGTGCATCTAAATATATCTAAACATAGAAGAGGTGCAGTATAGAACGGTATTATAGTCCGATGGGACCATCATCATACATGCAGTTCATCGTTGACCAAAACATTGCTATGCAGCACAGGACTGTATATTAGATGAACATAATATTGGTGCTAATATAAGTGACAGTTGTGTAAGGTTACCCTTTGTAGCATTACTTGTAAAGCAAGAGATCAGAATATGAATATCTAGAACTGGTTGAATAAATCATGGTATATCCATACAATGGAAAACTACATCTTCAAAAAAAATAGGGAAGATTTCTATCTACTATTAACTTGGAAACATCTCTAGGATAAATCTTTATGTTACAAAAAAAAAAAAGCAAAGCCTGTGTAAATCCCAGGCTATCTTTTATGTAATAAAGGAGGGAAAATAATATGTTTATATTTCTTTACAGTCACAGAAGGAAATACTTGGAGGGTAAAACATAAACTAATAAAAATGGTACTGTGTAGTAGTTGGAGAGAAAAGGGGTGGAAAGGCACAGATAGGAATGACACTTCTATATATTCTTTTTGCATATTTTGATTTGTTTTCTTTTTGAGGCAGGGTCTTACTCTGCTGCCCCGACTAGAGCACAGTGATGTGATCATTGCTTGCTGCAACCTCAAACTTTTGGGCTCAAGCGATTCTCCTGCCTCATTTCCTAAGTGACTGGGACTACAGGCACCTGCCACCACAACGGGATAATTTTTCTATTTTTATAGAAATGGGGTTTCACTATGTTGCTCAGACTGGTCTCAAACTACAGGCCTCAAATGATCCTCCCATTTTGGCCTCCCACAGTGCTAGGATTACAGGCATGAGGCACCATGTCTGGCCCATATTTTGATATTTGAATAAAAGAATTAAAATGAATAAAAATAGAATGTCTTCTTAGAATTTGATGCCAATTTTCTGAATAAACTTCAGCAAAATGGTGTGGTTTAGATGATTATTTGGGAAAACTGCCAGTCACAACAAATTTGTCGACCTTTTTTTAGGATACTTTATTTATTTATTCGTTTATCTATTATTCATATCCAGGTCCCACGAACTGTGCCCCCAGTTTCCATCTCTAACTGCACTCTGTGACACACTCTCCTTTTTTGAGACTGGGTCTCACACTGTTGCCCAGGCTGAGTGCAGCGGCACGATCATAGCTCACTGCAGCCTTGAACTCCTGGCCTTACATGATCCTGCTTCAGCCTCCCAAAGTGCTGGGATCACAGCCCTAGGGTACTTTATCTTTTAGTGGGTCTTGAGAACTAAAAAAAAAAAAATTGATGAAACCTTCTATGTCAGGTACTGTGGGATACAAGAAGGATATAAGTTCTTGCTTTCAAGGAATTCAGACTTACAGGGAAGAAATAAGTATGTGATCACACAGCCTGCGAACACTAAGAACTACACACAGTGTGTGATGTGACTACCTTCCATCGCCAGGGATGCCTTCCCAGAAGAAAGCCAAGCTCCACTCTACAGGATGACCAGGAACTTGAAGGTAATCCTGGGAAGGGGGGCATTTCAAGCACAGGGAACAGCATGTACAACAGTGTATTTAGGAATTATATAGCTCAGTGTTGATTTCCATTTTCTACAGGATAAAGTTCAATTTCGTTAACCTCAAAGCAACCCTTCACACGTGGGCTCTTGTCTATCATTTCATCTTCATTTCTTACCATTCCGGAGGCCTAGACATATATATAAGTACGGTAGCAATAAGGGGGGATAGAAATTATGTTCAGAGTAGTTTATTGGCATATAAGTTTTCATAGGTAGGGTGCCTCTGGTCCAGAGGTGCTCCAGAGTGGTCCTGAAAGTTGGAAATGTCAAGGAGCTCTAAAGTAGGAGTGTCAATCAATGATTAGTGGTAAGACTCTGGGGGTAGAGAGTAAAACTGTGAATCAGAAACCTTACACCCAATAAATGATGGACAGCAGGACCCATGTGACTATAACTTCATTTACCAAGTAAGTATTGTGTCCTAGGCACTGTCCTCAGAGAGAGCTTTTAAATGCATAGATGAAGTCCCTCTATTGCTTAACATTGCATTTAAAATGAAACTAAACCCCTTAAAATGGCCTTCATACATAGGTGCCACAGACTCCACCCCCAGTTTCCATGTCTCCCTGCACTCTGTGACACTCTGCCCTCCTCACAATGGACTTCTTTCAGTCTCTAGAACCTGCCACGCTGCCTTCTGTCTGTAAAACCCGCCCCTCATCCCTTACTCCTGTGCCTAATTCCACTCATCCCCTCCTAAGTTTTTCCTTCCAATCACTTCTCCGCTATCTAAATTATATCTCCAATTAAACCTTTGTTAGATTTTTTTATGTCAGATTTTGTAATTACATATTTACTTGTTTAAAGAAGACTTTATTCCCCCATGACACTATAAGCTTCAAGAGGGTGGGAATTATTTGTTTTGTTGAGTGCTTAAAAAAATGCTTGGCATATAGTAATCAATAAAGATTGATGAAAAAATGAACAGATTTAATCTTCATGACCAATCTTGCAATATGATATTCTATTCTTTCTTTTCAGATGTGGAAATTGAGGCTCAGAAAGGTTTGGCGATCTATTCATCACCCCCAAGTATGAGTCCATATCCAAATCCCATTCTCTTAAATGCTACTTGTCTCCTAAATGAAGAGAGGCGTCTGGTGATAATAAAAACAGGTCTGGAAGGAGTGGCATAGGGAGATGGGAAGATGATAACCTACTTATTGGCTCGGGCTTATGAGATGCGGACGAAGAGCAGGTCTGTTCGAGGGCACTGAAAATGAAGTGCAGTCCCTGGGTTTCAGTGACAATAACGATGTCACTGAAAGAACGATAGAATATTCGTTCTAACGATGGAATATTCTGTACAAAGACTGAACGTATCCAGCACTGTTTCTCAGGCTTTTCTATCTCACAGCACATTCGAACCTATCGCTAAACTTCCGTGGCACAGTTAAATTATGTTGATCAAAAAAAAAAAAAAAAAAAGCTCGGCGCCTGTGGCTCAACGGGCTAAGGCGCCAGCCACGTACACCTGAGCTGGCGGGTTCGAATCCAGCCCGGGCCCGCCAAACAACAATGACGGCTGCAACCAAAAAATGGCCAGGTGCCTGTAGTCCCGGCTACTTG